>MU388408.1:0-52046 GCA_022578535.1 Jackrogersella minutella
CTACTAATATCGTTGCGGAGCGGGAGTACCTGTGGTGCCCAACACAACAAGGCAAGTATAAAGCGGAATGCTAGGATGAACTAAGTCCATGGGTACTCGGGTCCTATTGGACTCGCATGGCTCGTTCGGAAACCCTGAAATCTAGAGTCGTCAAAACAAAATACCAGTGCCGCTATCACGCAGACAAGCCCCCACGCAGCCAAAACAAAGGTAAACATGCTAAACCCATTAATACTCATATCTATCAGGACTGTAAGACAACGCTTACGGCTCAGGGTATGAGGCATTTCAGTAATGAATTGGAGTCATAGGAGACCTAGAGTTAGTGTAGATGAGATAATCAAAAATAATCAGTGTTTTTTGCAGTAGTCTTACAGGTTCGTACGCGACATCTTATTAGCCTTACCTGCCATGTCGCTCGTTTCATCTGCAGATGATGGAACGATCTTCCAAATTTTACATGTCTGAAATCTTAGTCCTAGTTTGTATTCATATAAAGGTCCTATACGTAGCTGTAGTTTTTCTTAATGAATCAATTGGTTATGTGTAGGTGCAGGTAAAGGGCTGCAGGTGACAATAAGATGGAAATCAGAGTAGAAAGGAACCCACTTCCGAGATAGATAACTTGACTACTTCTGCAGCATTTTGGCAGAAGAAAATCGCCCATTGATATTGATTACTGTAAGTTTTATAGATTCAAAATTATACCATCAGAAACGATGGCGTTGTTGAACAATTGATTGTTGAAGTGATGCGATAGTTTCTAATGGAGGGTGGTTGCTTGGAGTTTTTTTCCTGCTGAGCGCGGAATTATGGGGGGTTGCAGGGCTACAGGCCAATAGGAAGTAAGCTCACAAAAATAGAACAACAATATCAAAAAATGTAAAATGTTCAATAACTACCAACCTATGAGGTTACATGTTAAAATTTACATATTCTCGCTATCAGAAAATTTTTCTCTATCTAGTGATGTAGAAATCGTTATATGCATGCTTGGTTGGGTAGAAGAAAGTGTAAAACTACGATTTTGTAGATGTTTGACTTTCAAAACATGACAATAAATCAACATTAATGAGACCAACGTTCTATAATTATTATATGATGATGATATATATATCATTCGAATTGTAGAATTTTATAGATTGTTATACGACAAAGTTGAATGTTGTCACTAATTTTGTTAATTAGTTATCTTATTATACGTAGATTCCCATGATTCATTTTAGGGTAGGTGAAGATCTGGACTTGTGTTCTGATTTTGTCTAAGTTAAAAGCTAGCTTCTATTGGTGGGATAAACGCTACTATGCGCGTTGTGGAGCACCGCTCGTGCCAATTCTCTTACGCGTCGTACCCGGATGTGGTCTAGTCTTGCATCGATCAACTTTTTCCCCCGCTGCGAGAAGTATCTTCCACTAGCGTGGTACATGGCGCTTTGTCTGGAAAGGGTACCGTGCCAGGTATCCACTGGCGGTAGGATAGACGGTCCCTGTTAGACATGGAGGTCGACAGGAGGGGCAGAGCAAGTTCGAGTTAAAATATTTTATACGGATCCGTACTTACCTCTGAAATGAAATGATGGCATCAACGTTGAACCTCCAATAGCACTTTCCTACCATTATCCCAGAAATAGGGTAACTACATATAAGTATTTCTCTAAGAGCTAGGGAGAGGCACTAACCTTCTTCCCTTCATCATACAAATCATACAAATCATACAAATCATACAAATCATACAACTTCAATGACTACAATGTCTAAAACTCGATAGCAATAAATACAAACACACGATTCTACTATTCAATTCTCAATCACAATGTCAGAACAACAACCTCTCGACACAGCTCGCCATATTCGATACTGGCAGAGATGTTTCCGCTCTGTACTCCCTCATCACTACGTGACCAATGACAGTATACGACTTACTCTCGGCTTCTTCATCGTTGCCGCCCTCGACCTCCTATCCTCACCTTCTTCATACTCAGAGCCCCCGAGGGATCCTCTTAAAGCTTCCCTCATAACCCCAGACGACCGCAAACGCCTTCGTGCCTGGGTTCTCTCGCTACAACACCCACAAGGCGGCTTCTGCGGCTCGCCACACCACGTCTTGCCCAAAAAGTACACCACCAAGTGGGATTCCGTAAACAAAATCGAATCCGCAGGCGACCCGGCCAATGCAAACATAGCCGCTACCTACTTTGCCCTACTCCTCCTGGGTATCTTAGCTGACGATGACGGCTCTAGAGCGTTCCAAGGCATCTGCCGAATAAAGACGCTTCGCTGGCTCAAGACGCTACAAAGAGAGGATGGAAGCTTTGGGGAGATCATTGACGAGGACGGTTACGTAGCGGGAGGGAAAGACATGCGGTATTGCTACTTAGCTGCCACTATTAGGTGGGCTCTTGGAGGGGCCGAGGCCGGTGAGGACATTAACGTCGATGCGCTTGTAGCGCACATACGACGAGGACAGACGTTCGACGGCGGCCTAGGCGAAAGTTCCACACACGAGAGTCATGCTGGATACGTATACTGCGCCGTAGCAGCGCTGTCTCTCCTCGACCTGGCCAACCCCAACGCAGCTACAGAACCTGACCGATACCTCCACGCCGGTATCCCTTCAATACCTTCCCTGGTGCACTTTCTTGCCTGCCGCCAATTCGATTATCACGAACCCGAAACCGACGACGATGCTGAGGAATCTGTTAACCACCCACTGCCAGATCTATCGACTCTAGATCTGTCGGACGCACCCCAGTTAGCTGGTTTCAATGGTCGCCTGAACAAAGTCGCCGACACGTGCTACACGTGGTGGGTTACCGGCACGTTGTCGATGCTCGGTGAAGGCGGAGTTGTAGACCGTGACCCCGCTAGAAATTTCATCCTAGCGAAGACGCAGCACCTGATCGGCGGATTCGCCAAGCACCCCGGCGGGCCTCCGGATGTGTATCACGCGTACCTGGGACTTGCAGCTCTAGGGACGCTGAGCCTTGAGAGCGAGGAAAAAGAGACAGGGTTGGGCAAGTTCGATCCGCGACTGTGCATAGGTGTTGAGGCCTCGGGACGGGTCGCTAAAGCGCGGGAGGCGTTATTGGCTCCTCCTGAAGACGACGATGAGAGCGATGACGGATGGGCCCTGAAGATGGAGGAGATAAAGAAGAGTCTTAACCTAGACAAGATACAGGAGCAAAATGCAAAGCTAGAAGCGATGTGGAGGGCCGAAGGCAAAATCCCTCTGGTTGAGATGAGTAAGTGGAATCCTCTCCATCCACCTAACATAGACGATTTGATCAACGGAAAGACGTCATGAGGTGTATTGTTACTGCTGTATGATTGCTACTTCTGTCTTGCTATTTGTATGGCCTGTTCTTTGCTGCTTGAGTAAGATGTGTACATAGGAGCAACCAGAGAGACGGCAGGAAGAAGCAGGCTCAGGAGATGCATTTCCGCGAGACCAGTCAATCCTCCTAAAAGGGTTAATTGGTAAAGATCCGTACAGAGGCGAATATGGGCGGACAGAAAATACCTAGTCATAGTTGCAATAAAATGTGATACCCCTATCGTAACCCTCTTGTACCTAATCTTGATTCCTACTGTCGGTGTCTTTTTGGAACTTACGAATAAGCTGGCTAGTGAATCTCACAAAATCCACCAAGGTAATATTGAAAGAACATGTGTATAAATTGCGCAAGTACGTAGTATCGAAGCCCGCCGACTCATCTCAAACCACCGCCACCCAGATAAAAAGAACACCCAGACCTCTGTTCTCCCCCCGCCACGAAGTCAAGTGAATCCAGACACCCACCTGCTCCACCTTACGCGACGACCCTAGCGCCTCCCCCGTCGCCCAGGCGTTGCACATCCAAGACCAAGGGCCCGCCGGCGGGGCCGCTGGCGTCGAGGCTGAGGGTGACGCGGGCCCTATCGGAGACGACCCTGACGGTCTCGCCGAGGTTGCGGACGTCGGTCTCGAAGTGGACGGCGCCGTCGGCGGCGGGGGGCGGGCCTTCAGCAGCAGCAGCCTCGTCGTGGGGCCGGACCTCGCGGATGTCGACGCCGGGGTACGGCAGCCAGCCCTCGCGGAGCGGGACCATGAGGACGGGGATCTCGGCCTCGGTGTCGGCCGTGCTTTCGAGCTGGTCCTCTCCGGCTGGCGAGGGGATGACGAAGTGGCCTTTCCGCCGCCCGCCGACGAGCCACGTGTCCGGCGGCGCCCCCATCTCGTAGCTGAACTCGAGGTCCGTCTGCTCGCCCGCCGGCGTCGTCGTGTCCCACACCCGCGTCCACTTGAGGTGCAGCACCGCGGCCAGGAGCTGGTTCGTGCAGACGATCGGGGTCGGGGACTCCGGCAGCGTGGAGAGCGCGGACGAGGACGGCTGCGGGGGGTGCTGGAGCCGGATGTCGGCCGAGTGGACGATGGTCAGGGAGGGTATGTCCACGGGGATCAGGATCGATCTCGGCTCGGCCGGTATCGAGGATGTCTGGAACGTCAGGGTAGGGTGCTCGGCTTGCCAGGTCCGGAGGAAAGATACCAAGGCGCGTGAGTAGTCGGTGCCACCAGGCGCCTTGCCCAACCCGGTGAAGTACTTGGTCCAGTTGACCGAAGACAGGAATGCCGTAGAGACCGATCCGAGGAGTACCGCGCGCTCCAGATCTTGTCCCGTGAGGCTGTGCCGGACGTGCGGGATAATAGTCGAACAGAGAAGTCGCGAGAAGGGACGTAGCGGGCTGTCCACCAGAGATGTGGTCAGAGAATCTTCTATTAGAAACTCAATCTCTTCTTGCAGGACGCTGTAATGCAACCTAAGGTACAGTATCTTCTTGGTCTTAGGGGTAATCTTGATTCCTGTTTTGCGCGTAATCTTGTACAACAGACTAGCCGGCTGCTTCGGGAAGATGACGATAGGGGCGCTAGGTGGCACACCGAAATGCGACTCGAAGACCTCCGAGCCTACGAGTTCGCTCTTGAATAATCGCAGAGGGCTGTGGTTCGCTGTAGAGACGGTGAAGCGAGAGAAGAGAGCCTTGTGTTTAAAGACATCTTGAACGTTGACCCCGAGAGCTAGAGTGGTTTCGACAACGGGAGTTGTTGAAAAGAAAAACGTGCCATTTTCAGTCGTATAAGACACATCGATACGTATAGAAATGCTAGCAGTCTCCAGCTCCACAGTGTATGGAAATCGGATGCGAACACTATTGTTCTTTGGTATGGTCTCGAAGTAAAATAGACCGCCCCCTGGCGATTTAGAGAAGTCGACAGAGGGGCTGATGCATTTCGCTTCGCTGGTGAGGAGCCTCAAGCCTCCTGTAGCTGCTTTGACTCGAACTTCAGCGCTAATCAAATCATTCCAACCTGAATCTAGGTCGATGTCCACTGTACTGTTTCGATCTAACTGAATATGTTTCGATGCATGTAGCTTCACACCTAGTGTATCGGCTCGATTATAAATGACTACATGGGGAGATTGGAGAATATCGTTGACCTTGTTTATAGGTTGGCCGATCTCACGTTCGTGATGTAGGTGCAAATTGCTGGCAATGAGATCTATCTTATCGATCTCATAAGAGCCTGGGATCGCCGACTATTGTCGTTAGCGTTGCTTTGTTTAAAGGAATGGCGAGGCAGGCTTACGTTACTATGTAATTTGAGCTTGTTCTTACCCGGCTTAGTAGTTGTCGGTTCTGTGAGCTCAAACCATATTTCTTTTGACGATTTGTTAACTGCACTATTAACTCGCACTCTCACGGAGTCAACTTCGAGGTCATCCACCAGCAAACTATTCATTTTCAGATTGAGAGAGATGCCGTCTCGACCTTGGCCGTACTCGGGAGGACCATCAACCTCTACAACAGAAAAAAAACTAGAAAGGGGTATCCGTAGTTCGTTCGGCAGTGTCTTGGTCGCCGCGAGTAAGTCATCTAAGAACCCTTTGATAGCCTCACTATCTGGATAATCAACTTCATCAGCCTTCCCTATTCGGAACGCCATTTTCTCTTCTTGGCGCTCTCTCTCGGCCGCCGCAGCCTTCGTTAATAGTTTCAACATGACCTTGACATGCTCATCTTTCCGATCAAGTTGCCTGAGACATCTCGAGCACATTACTAACATGGATAATTCTAGGAGGCTCCAGCCGCTTTCTCCAAAGAAAGGAATAGTTTCCCAGAAGTAAGACGACGCTGAGCTGTAGTCGCCAAGATGATATTTCAGCACGGCAAGATCTGCCATACTGGTCTTTACCGAGTGGGTATGATCCGCGACGGTGTAATGCCGCAAGGCCTTGTCGGTAAGCGTCTCGTAAAGGCGATAAAAGTCGTCCATGTTCTCGAGAGCTGTCTTGAGAAGCTTGCTAGCGAGGCCAGAGAGAGAGGTCACAGCTTCACGGGCAGCCGAGGTCTCCTCGCCTTCTTTTGCTGGCTCGTCATCATCAAGGTCGATATCAACCATTTCGACCATAGTTGTCTCCCCTATTACGGGTACGCTAGCCCAGCCGTCGGGCCACTCACGCTTCTTCCCGCATTCTGCAAGGATATTCCTCGACACTATATAGAGCTCTGCTCTCTTAGCAGCGAGCTCCTCTAGCCCGGCTTTTAGAAACGTGGATTGAGCTTGGTCATCTGCCGCACTCGGCCGACGTCCAGGGAAAACGTTTGGACTAGGGAGTGGGCGACCGACGTTGGCACCACCCCCTGTCCGTATAGCTAACGACGAACTTCGAGCCGGATGCATCATAGTCTTGGGTTCAGGTATTGAAGATTTTGGCTCGTGCGCATCTTGTGACACTAGAGTGGATGGAGGTATTGGTAGGGCTTTAGTCGACGTCTGAGCTAGAATCTGCTGCGCGATAGAGAAGGCAAACGAAGCTACCAAGTTCTCAATCACCTCTGAAGTCATAGGATCCGTCTGAGCTGCTGCCGCGGTATCATCTCCATCCGCCTTTGCCATCTCCGAGAGCGCGGCGAGAACATCATTTCTCATGACCTGTGAAACCGTGGGGATGAATTCCAGTGTTCGTCGGCAGATCTCGGCAAGCATGGTCAAATCTTCATTCTCGTTCTCCTTTTGTTTTGGAGGTTGCGCCCGGGGTGCGACGCCATGCAGGACTGATTCTTGCTGCTCTTTGAGCTTCGCCAGCAGCTCTTCTCTCGTCGACCACGCGTTCCCAAGCCGGAGCAAGAGGGATATTTGCCTAGCAAAGATGTAACACCTGAAGTCAAAAACAGATACGTTGTTTGCAACAATTAAATCACGGTAGGACTTCTTAGTAGAGCTGATAGGGATATCATCGTACGCCTCCGTGGGCTGAGTACTTTCAGCTTGGGGTAATTGCAAATTAACCGTTTCATCCTCCTCGTCGTGCTCGGCGCCCGATGCTGCAGCTCTAGCGCTGAGAGCAATCTGCTTCAGGTCCTCAGTATAGGTTAATAGCGTATTCGTAGCGGTTCTCGACCCAATCGAGGCCTGATCCTTGACGATCATATCCAGCCCTACACTCAATTCATCATACCCGACCAACGCGTCCTCTACCAAGCCCACGCTCTCGAAGCCCCGGGCGAGTCCCTCCTTAAGAATAAAGAAGGTACAGAAGTTCCATCCCGGCAGAGTCCTCTGCGAGTCCTTTTCCCTGATATCTTCCTCGTATTGGCTTACGCGTAGGTCGAAGCTGGATAGAATGAGGCTGCGAAACTTAGATACGAGATCTACCCAAGAATTCTCGGTTTCATGTTCCGTCTCGGTGTAGCCGCTGGGTACAGCCGGCACCACGCGAGGTAGAAGATCGTACGGGACATCGTTAACGCCGATACGAATCTGGGCGATTCGATCCACAGAGCCTTTGCTGGAGGTGTTAAAATCCGACCTCATCTTCTCGAATAGCGTGCTGGATCCAGGTCTCCATCTAGAGGCAGCCGTGGCCTTTTCAGTTGCGGACCCCGAGTCCCGAGGCTGTGTCGCAGCAACCGTATTTGGTATAATAACATGAATGATGAGCCATTCAAAGGCATCGTGGTTTTCAGCTGTGTTCCTCTTGGAGCCGGATGGTGGTGTATTGGTTTTGATCCAGTCGCGTATTTCCTGCCTCACGTGTCCCTTATAAGAGTCATTGTCATCACATCGCACCAGCAGCACCTTTAGATATGGAGTCCTCCTCAACCCAGGAATCTGATGCCGGCGCGCGGGCGCATTATTCCGATTCACGGTTTGGTCTATAGCTTCTGAGGATAGCGTCGCACCAATTTGAGTCTGGAAGCCATCATCGCGAGCGGTAGCACTGTCTAGATGCCCGGAAGGAGGCGGTGATGATATTGGAGAGGTAATGGAGGTCTTGGAGGTTTTGTCGCCGGGCGAAAGCAGTTCGATATGGAGGGTATCGATGGAACGAAGAGGTCCTGCATGGGATTGCCAATGAAGATTACGCAAAGGAAGCCTGGGAACTAGGCCCGGCGCAAGGAGTTTGAAGACGTCATGAGGGTCGAAATACTCGACTATTCGAAGTCAGCAAGACTGGCGCATAACTCAAGGGGGACATCTATTGGGAAAAAGGCACCTGAAACTTTGGATGTAGAGAATGGCTGTTCCATGGCGAACAGCTTAAGGATATGTCCTTTACTTCATGGCTAGATATAGGAGCAATGGTACGTATTCCCATAACATTCGCGAGTTGGCAATATCTTTCCTAGATATCTTGGAGGGTTGAAAGTTGTAGTTGGATAGTTCCCAAAATAATGAACAGCTGTATGCGGCCGGGGTTGAGCTATCATACGCTAAAGCAAGAGCTAGACAGGCTAGGTTACAGGGGCAGCAGGGGTAAAACCACCCCGAAAGCGGTGAAGGCCATGTTGCTGAACGATTGGCTGTCGATAAATATATTGTCACCTATCCCTGCTGCGTCGCACTAATTTCGCATGGCGGGGTCTGGCAGAATTATTGGGAAAGATTTCGTCGTAGTACCTAGGCGATAGGGGACTGATAACTTATTAGTTTATTTTGTATTTGTGATGGCGAGATTTCCCGGTTAAACGAATCATCTTCAAACAGCCTTCAACTCATTTCTCTAAACCTTGATCTCATATAGTTGCAAATTTTTAAATCAAATAACATTCATACCATCTCTCTCAAAAGTAAGACGGGCTTGCTAATTGCAAGGGAAATAAGAAGAATGTCGGGCCTACAAGCTATTCGATATTCGCGGGGCAAGTTGGAAGTTCTCGACCAGTTGAGATTACCCCATGAGCATCAATACGATGAAGTTTTAACGAGCGAGGAGGCATTTGATAGCATAAAATCTATGAGAGTTAGAGGTAGGATTGCTCATTCCTAGACATCGGTGATTTATAGATTATTTAGATGCTCATCAATCTTGCAGGCGCACCTGCTATTGCCATCGTAGCGGCGTTGGGTCATGCGGTTGAATTACACAACGGGAGTTGCAGTGAGTATTCCTACCACCATGATCGATTCGCTCGGTCAATAGTAGGAATCAACTAACTCCAGTATAGAGGCGTCGACCGCAGATGAGACGATATCTTACATCGACTCGCGCCTAGATTACCTCAAACAGTCACGGCCAACAGCTGTAGATCTCACCAATGCTATCACACTTCTCAAAAATACGGTCCGGTCTGTCGATGTGTCCGGAAAGGAGATCGATACAGCTGGACGGGATGCAATTATCAACGCCTACATCGAAGCCGCCGAAGAGATTTTCCGCAAGGACACTGAGACTAATCTCTCCATCGGCGAGCATGGAAGCAAGTGGCTTCTTGATAACGCACCGACAAAATCTGCCGACGGCAAGGTGTCGGTTTTGACTCATTGTAACACAGGATCGCTCGCAACGTCCGGTCATGGAACAGCGCTGGGTATAATCCGCTCCTTGCATTCGGGTGGCCACCTGTACCACGCATTCTGCACCGAAACCCGGCCATATAACCAAGGAAGCCGATTGACCGCCTTCGAGCTAGTGTACGAAGGAATTCCCTCTACACTGATCACGGACTCCATGGCAGGCGCCCTATTTGCCACTAAAAAGGCTGAGAACAACATTGCCGCGGTCATCGTGGGTGCAGACCGGGTCGTGCGTAATGGAGATACCGCAAACAAGATAGGGACTTACACCCTTGCCGTACTGGCCAAGTACCATGGAGTCAAGTTCATTGTAGCAGCGCCGACAACAAGTATAGATCTGCAAACCGAGACAGGTGTGGGAATCAAGATCGAGGAGCGAAATCCCGAAGAATTGACGCAGATGAGTGGAGCCGTAGTTGGGAGCGACGGGAAAGTAGACGTCAGCCGCATCGAGCGCGTAGCAACAGCGCACCAAGGGATCGGTGTTTGGAACCCTGCGTTTGATGTGACTCCAGCAGAGCTGATCGATGCTGTAGTCACGGAACGAGGCGTAGTGGTCAAAGGTGCAGATGGAACCTTTGACTTCAAAGGCATCATGCCGGAGAGATGGGCGAAAATTGTTGGGGAGTAAAATCAACTCCGGAAAATGCGTTTCAAGCGAGAGGAACTAAAGAACCGGGGTTTTAACTATCAGGCAGTATGTTCTTGGCGATTAAGCGCAAGGTGTCTCTTCTGTTGGGTGTCCTATGATGTGTATGAATTAGCAGGCTTGACAAAATTCAGAGAACTACGACCAAATCAACCGATTAGCTCTCAAGAGCATGCAGGATGAGTTTCTTGTAATCTTCCACCGCCGTTTCCAGATCCCCAAGCCTGATAGCCTCGTCTGGCCCGTGGGCTACAAAGATGGTTCCTGGTCCGTAGAGATATCTCGTATGGTTACCCGCTAGGTTGTGTACGTCCGTTCCGTAGTTGACGGTTATCGTTTCAAACCCTGCATTAGATGTTAGCCAGAGTTACTAGCAGCGTGGACCTAGAGATAAAGCTCACCTTCGACATCGCAGTCGCACTTGACGACGCCATATCCGTAATTACAATTAGACTCGAACGCCTCCTCATCCACGCTTCGCAACACTTCCTGCAACCGCTCCGCAGCGATCTTGGCGCCGTCAGGCTCAGGCCCAATCGCAACGCGAACTGCCAGCCGAGCCGTCGCCCGCTCGGGTATGACGTTCGCGGCGACGCCGCCGTCGAGCAAGCCGACATTGACGGTCGTGTTGCCGAACTCGTCGCTGCTGCCCAGGTCGGTGTCGAGGACGCGCACGAGCCCGCGCATGAGCAGCTCCGTCGCGCTCTTGCCCAGCCACGGGTACCCGCTGTGCCCCGCGCGCCCGTGGGCGGTGACGTTGCAGGCGAAGATGCCCTTGTGGCCGCAGACGAGGCGGCCCTCGGTCGGCTCGCCGAAGATGGCGGCCTTGAAGTCGGGCGGCGGGTCCAGCCGCCCGCGCGTGTCCGAGAAGTACCGCATCCCGTCGCCCGACGTCTCCTCCCCGACCACGTACAGCAGCATGACGGAGTCCTCCGCGCCGGTGGCGATGCGGCCCGAGTCGAGTAGCGACTGCAGGGCGACGATCTGCGCCGCCACGCTGGCCTTCGCGTCCACGCTGCCGCGGCCCGCGATCACGGTGTCGGAGTCTAGGGTCTCGTTTCGCGAGTACGGGATAAAGGGCGGGACGGTGTCGATGTGGCTGGACACGAGCACCTTCGGCGAAGGGTGCCGGTTGGGACCGGGCCAGGCAAGGACGTTGAAGCGAGGTTTGCTAGGCTCGGGGGCGTTCGCTTCTGGGGGGACGGCCTCGAGCTGGACGACAAAGTCGCGTGCTGCAAGGTAATCGACCAGGAATTTACCGACCTCGTTCTCGTTGCTGCTGATGGAGGGGACCTCTACGAGGGATTTGTGTAGGGAGACCAAGTCATCTCGGTAAGAAGGCGACCCATTGGAGGTCTCGTGGGACACCGGGTTTGCTGAGGTCGAAGCTGTTTTGAGAGGCTTTTGGAGCTCGGATCCCAGAGCTCGGGAGCTGCTGAGGAGCAGGGCGGAGAAGGGTGAGAGCTTCATGCTCAGAACTACGAGACTAAAGTAATGATGAATGGTATAAATAGTTATATCAGAAGTTAGGATGTACAAGTTTCAATTCTTATTCATTTATCGTAGGTACCTAATTACCAAATGGAATTCTAGATAGTGAAGTCGGAATGTTGCTAGTCGTACAGAGCGTACTACCTCTTGAGGGGCTGGGAAATAGGTACCCGTTACCTATGTAGGTAGTGTCAGGTGGGTCTAGAGTATGGAACATTACCCTATGGGATCATTGAGATGTCTTACCCAGCGCTAAAATACAGGGCTACCTACTACCTAGGGGGGAAGAGTTTGAAGTTATGTTGTGGCTTGCTATAATCGAACCCTATTTTATATACACCAGAGGCTTCACTTCTAAACTTCTTTTTCTCGTAGTTAACAAGTTGTCTAAGCAAGTAAACACATTTCATTTTAATTTATATCTCATATATTTGTTTGGTCAATTATACCATACCTTTATATTGTCCCGGTACGTGACGATGGAATAACAGCTCATCCGATATTAAATCACACAGCCCCGAATTCTAGTGATCGTGACGAATAGCTGGAATCCAATCCCGCCTCATTAATCCAGGATACTAGGCGAGGTACCTAGAAGAGCTAAGCTATACAGACCCCTGAGGAACAAGAGCATGCCATACCGGCACCGGCTGATTATATCGTATCGCCTAGCAACTGCATACTAATTTGTATAAACTTCAAATATTATAGACCAGGTCACAAGAAGTTAGCCAATGAAGAAGAGCCATACCGCCAGTTGCGCCGTGCAGATGCAGCGCGAGATCCATCTCCAGTTGCCTGGGCTGAAAAGGGCTGAACTGCTGCGCCGCAAGTTGAAATGCGACGGGCCTGTGAATGGATCTCCCTACGTTACCATGACCACAGAATACCGCATGCGGCTCGTGTCGACGCTTAGCATGAGGAGGATGCAATTTTAACTGCCCATGCCTGGTTCTAGACCTTTCCCCGGCGGGCAACTCCATGGGCATTTCCGTCAGCAGCCAAGATTAGTCTCACGATCCTCCTCATCAGTCACACTTATGGATTTGTGATGCATCTCCATGATTCATGGACCATGTATAAAAGGGCTGAGTGCCCTTAAGTGGTCACAATGGCACTCTATCTCTTAGATGTGCCGACGAGAACGCTTCTAATTCATCTAATAGACCTACATTTGTTCGTGTCCACTATGTTTTCCCTCCTGCTGACACTCTCGGTGGCCGCGGCCGTCCGAGCCCTCCCTAACATCACCGTTGTTCCAAAGGAGCTCTCATGCAGCAACTGGCCATTCTTCCGACAGACAAACAGCGTGGCAGGGCCGTTCGCCATATTCGCCGACTCGACCGGCACCGACATCGACGGCAACAAAGCCACCTATATCACAATGTCCGAGGCGGACGTCGCGGCAGGCTGGGTATGAAACTGCCACTACCGTCTCATACCGTCTTAACGCTGATCCAAGTAACTAACATTCCACCAAGGTCAGCATAGTTCCCGAAACCGGGGCAGCGGTCCCTCAGGTGCAGTGTCAGGCGTTCGGTAGCTCGGAGATGCTCGCTATGAACCTGAACGGCGCGTACCAGCCGCTGAGCATATCGGAGTTCTTCTACCACGAGTACGACGGCCTCATATTCATCAAGAACGTGCCCACAGGCGCGCCGATCGAGCCGCACTGGCACTACTTTTCCAACGGGACGCGCCAGGACGGCACGTTCTTGGGATGGAACAACTTCACGACGTGGGCCTACCTCCTTGATACGGCGTCTAACCATTACCGGGTCCGGCTTCTGACGGACTCGGCTCAGACGTTGTATGATGGAGAGTTCACAGGGTTCGTGCGAGCTGGCGACCCGAGTCTGTCTGACTAAAGGGGTATGTAGCATTAGGGCTGTTAATAGAGGTAGATAGAAGATCCTCTGATGTCTAATGTATACTTGTTAATTTACGTAGCTACCTGACTCAAGAACTTAAATGAATGAAAATTCCTTAGATGGCTGAGTTACTATTGTTTCTAACATGGCGTGAGCAACTGGTTTGGAGAAGCCACAGTGACAACCTAGAGAGCTACTACTATACTGATGTTGTCCTCGTCGACTTACCTCTATGTTTCGCCTCATTGCTATGAGACATCTCATCAACCTAGCAGAGCACAGGATAGGTACTTGAACAGACCCCCAATCCCCAATAGAACTACCTAGGTATTATTACAATTAGAATTAGCCTCTCGCCTCAACTACTCACCTTGAACTTGCAACCTATCTTGTAGCGTGGCGGGTACACGGGACCCTTCAGACAAGCTTATAGTACAACGTAATCTTTGAAACTAATCAGGACAGTGGTCGATACAAGACACACATCATCTGATATATGACCCCTATACCTTTCCCTTCGAAAACCTTACAACGACATAGATACAAATCATACAAAAAGACTGGCGTTCGAACCGTGCCTTTACGGCGTCTGCTGCTTACTAGACAGTCTGAAAGAACAAAACAAAATCCACTAGGTAGTCATCTATATAACAATGCGTCTAGTAGAACGCGTTAGAAGTAGCCACTCGCTGTTATAATGCATCCATGCTATCACAGGGTATCAAAGTCATCGTCCCCTATCTCGGCCACTAGCTGCGCCCGGCTTCAACACCAGCACTGGTATCTAGCGCAACATCTTTGGATTCCCCTTCTCCCTCGTAGATTTCCTCGACCTTTTCTCCAGGTACCCGAGTGATCGGGCTGAATTGGTCTACCTCCTCGATATCATCATCAGCCTCTATATCACCTGCCGCTTCTTCCGCCTCCTCGTCTTCTTCCTGGATCGTGATCTCGCCGCTCCTCCTCCCTAGCCCGCTGGCACTCGTGTTCCGGCTGTGGCTGCTTGTGTTAGTGCCGCTGCGAGAGCTGTTTCCGATAGAGAGCACAGGTCCTTTGAATAAGTTTCGCTTGCGCTTTGCAAATAGAACCGAGGGGCTATTGGATGAGAAGGGATTGGGTGATCCTGGGGGGTTTTGCGCCGAGGACTTAGACGAGGGCATTCCCTCATTGAAATTTAGACTGAGTACCGGTCCACGCACCAGACGAATATTTGACGGGAACGACGTGCCCGTTGGTGTTGCGGGGAGGACCTTGACTGAGTGATGCGGCGAGCGTCCAGGCGTCTTCGTTGTTGATACCGATCCAGTAGAACTAGTCGAACTAGCTTTGGAGTGCGAGTGATGATGATGCGGCATTGTTCGAATAGAAGACAGAGAAGAGGAGGTCGATTTTCGCCCCCTGAGACCGATGGACGAGCGGCGGATCGTAGACCGTGGTGTCAATGGCACTGGCGACAAAGACTGACGCTTGTATGATGAGGCGCCAGATGGTATACGACGCGGTCCTGGGTTTGTGGGGGTCGAAAGCGGCGCTGGCATAGGTTTCCGGGTTATATTGCCACCACCTCCCAGACTTTTAGAGATTCCGTTGGGTAGATTTGACGAAGTTCCACTGCTTGATGCCACGGTGCCCTGTGTAGACTGCGGATACTTGGAAGTATGGGGCCGAGGGCTGGCGTCCTTCGCATTCTTACTAGTACCGGACTGGCCGTCTTTAGCAGCCAAGTTAGGTGTGGACATGCTACCTCGCTTATTGGGTCTATGCCTTTTCGTGCTCTCAACAATCCAGTGAGTCCAATTCTTCCACGTCGCAACGATCGCCTGTGACGGCTTCTTTCTGACTTTCGGCGGGTTTAGTTCTTTCTCATTTCTTTTTAATGCATCCGAAGTGGTGACAAGGTGGAGCGTCGAACCTCTAGATCTTGCACTTCTAAGAATGCCTTCTTTTGGTGGTGGTATCGGCCTTTGATTACGAGACGAGCTGACTGATCGTACCGAATCCTTATCGATGGGAGGCGGTGGTATATTATTGTCGGGGCTCAAATGGTCTCGAACTTGAAACTCGGGTAAGTTGGGTAACTCCGGAACTTGGAGGTCACCGTATTGAGCACTCCTTCTATCTTGACGCCCCCTGACTTTCGGTAACGGCGGTTCCCCTAGAAAACCGGAGCCGCTTGGATCTTCATCCAAAATTGGTGCCATGCGTTCGAGCTTACTGGATGCTGCAGAAAAACGGCGTGAGTTACGATTCTCTGCTTCCTTTTCCTTCCTCCTTTTTTCCCGCCGGCGCGCTTTCCTTTCTTCCTTCTCTAATAGCAGTGTCCACCATCCAGCTAATGCATCACATTTCTGAGCTAGAACGCTCTCAATGACCGCATCAATGTCCACCCCGGCACTACGCATTCTTTGTAAGCAATCCTTCTCGAGGTATGTCGAAAATGGAGGGGGCTGGTGAAGCTTGAGGATTGCTTGCTGCTGAGGAGCATGTTCTGCGAGAAAAGCATGAGAGAGAATTTCAGGGAGCGTAGGCCGTAGCAATGTCCGTTTCGAAAGGAGGAGCTTAATCAACGCGACAGCATCGGGGGGTACATGTTCTGGATATTTGGGCTCCTCCGTGAGGATCTTGGTCCTCGTCACATTATCGTCGTCGTCGTCGAACGGTAGCTCACCGCATAACAGCGCGTAAAGAATCACACCTAAACTCCACACGTCAATTTTCTCGCCAGCATATTTCTCCCCTTTCAGCATCTCCGGTGCCGAGTAGCATATTGTACCGCAGAACGTCTGCAGATAGTTGGATTTTCCTTCGTATTCTCGCGTGAATCCGAAATCGACCAACTTGACATTCTCGTGCTTGTCGAGTAAAATATTTTCAAGTTTGAGGTCGCGATGGACGCACGATTGTTGATGTACGTAAGAGACGGCACCGACGAGTTGCGTGAATATCCTTTGGACCTTTTCAGCCGGTAAGGGACCATGCTTGAGGAGATAATTGTACAACTCGTCACCTGAAAACGGTCAATAATGCTTCGGGACTGTATAGCGTTATGAACTGTGGCATACCTGGACACCACTCCAAGACGAGCCAAACCAGAGTCTCGGTGACTATAATTTCATACAGGCGCGCAATATGGGGATGGACGAATTGACGGTGGTGGTGGATCTCTCGAGCGAGATTGGCGTCATCCTTGTTGGCTGACTTGAGGACAACCTGTTGCGATTAGGAGGGATGTCAAAAGTATATCGAGTGAAAGCTCGGAAGCCCTGGCAAGACCAACCTTGGAGCCATTTGTGAGCTTGTGGGTTGCGAGATAGACCTTGCCGAAGGAACCCTTTCCTATCAACTTCCCCAAGGTGTAATTCCCGACATTCTTGAGGTCCTTATTTGAGAATTCGCTATCGGAGGTAAGGGATATTAGTATCAAAGTCGAAGCTCGTAAAGTCTGTATGAATAGCGAAAATTTGGACTTACTCGAGTAGCTCCTGATACGAGTTGGCGAGCTAGATACACGCACATGACCGTCAGCACGAGAGCTTCCTCAGCACACCGTATCTGTCTCGACTAACCTTCGCCTTTCGTCCCAGTGCCTCGGCCTTGGCCTTGTTTGTCTGCATGTCACTCTAAGACCCGTCTTCAGCACCACCCGCTCCCTCCAAGGCGCCGAATGTAGTATATTAGTGCTCCAAGGTGTATTGTCGATTTGGTAGAAGGTCTGAGAATTGTCCCTAGGTCGCGAGATATAGCTTGGGGAGGGAGATGGCGATCGGCGCCCGATCGAATTCGATTGTTCATGAATGATTCCAACAATTTTTTAATTATTTTTATTATTTTTCTTTTACAAAGACTGGAGGTTTACGGTTATTTCGAGGTATGTGGGATACGGACAGACAAGAGGATAAACGAACTTGATGCCTGCGAAATTGGGAGAATGAACAAAACTATCTATGTAGATAGATAGGTAGATATTCAGGGGGTCTCGATTCTCGTGCTTATTATTTCGCGTCTTAACGATGTCTCGGTCGACAAAAGAGCTTCGGGTGTTGGCGCTTTTGAAAAAGGTGGGAGGTTCGTAGATGATAATCGGAAATTATAAAAATCCAAGTAAATCTAGTACAGGTCTTTCTTTTCCTTCCCTTTCCTTTTTCTCTCTCTAGATAGATGTTTCCCTTTTTGATAATTGAAGCCGGATGTTACTCTCTGCAATATGTCCATAACCTTAGTGTCACAAGTTTATTAACAATTAGGAAAAGTTTCTAATCCTATGAAGGAGCCTATGGCAGGGACATGGGAGGCAAAGATCGCCATCGCCCCGGTCGAAAAGTGCACCAAAATGGATTTACGTACAGGGACGGGGCTGCCCGAGCTAGACAGCTGACATCCATGCATTTCCACTAGCAACCCCCTTATTTCATGGTACGTACGTACCTAGGTAAATTACCTGGGCAGCCGGAGGTCAGTCTCTTATCGATACAAGAACCCCGTACCTGTGTAATTCTCGTCTCATTCATCATCATATCACAAAAATTCAACTATCAAATATCAAAAGAACTAAGACTCTCTTTCTCTAGCTACTGATGTAACCTCATATAAATACATCCTGCACATTAACCATTTAATCGTCTTAACAATTACTCTTATTCCGCAATGTTTTTTTCTCGTGGTATGAATTGATCATTGAATCACTAGATCAAATAGTCGTATTCATAATAAGCACCGCCGTCACTCTTCACGATCTAAGGTATTCACACACACTCTTACCCCATCGAATGCCGCCTTTATAAACCCACATACCTGGAGCATTTCCACTTTTTAGTCCTTCGATGGCATCAGCAAGATCTGGACCAAGCCCCTCTGCCTTGATCTCCTTGATGGAATACATATAGGTCTTAAAAGAGAAAACAATAGCTCTCGTATTTGGCAGCCGTGTCGATGTTTGCAATTCCACCCTCATATAAGTCTATATTTTGTCATTGGGTGTTCATTAATTACTATCATATTAAGGGACTCACCTTCTCAATGTCGACTTCCATATTCTCCTCTACTTGGTCTCCTTCATTAACGTGATTACCAGAGACGTTGAATAATTGAGGATTTGTTGTTATCGACCACTATCCACTCGAGTCAGCAAATCGAGGTTGTTGTACTTGAATGGGTACGAAACACAAACTCACGTTAACCCGAGAAGCGCTTTTACCAACTTCTAGACGACTAAAGTACCTCTCCATGCTTGGGCCGATCTTGTCATACGATGGTACAGGCTCATGAACCTCTTTCAGTAATTTGCCCAACTTGGCTGCCGGGTCAAATCCGGAAGGACAGCAGCACACGAAGGCTATAGCCTGGTGACCATCAGGCGTCTCACGCAGAAAGAACATGTCGTCCTCAACATTCTGGCCGAGACTCCGCAATGCCACGATTGGGTCATCAGGAGGTATGAGCGAGAGAGAAGCGCCGGTGAGTTTGTTTCGAAATAATTTATCGTCCCGTGTAAACATGGTCGGGTATCTCGTTGGGAGATACTCCCCTAAGAGATACAAGTATGCTTCCTGAACAGCTTCGATACCAAATGGCAGGCAGCCCAGGGTGTGCTTTTCATGCTTCGCCATGACGATCTGACGCTCCCGCAAACGGGACAGATAGTTGCTGTCGATTACGATGAGCTCTGATGGAGTTGTTGACTTAAGTGCTACATTGAGTGTTACTTTCATATACTCTCTACTAAGTTCCAGCTACTAGGTATAGAGTGGTTAAGGTACCCATCGTTATGTAATAGATTGGCTTGAATGGCCGGAACTGTTGCGGCTTCGTAGTCTCCCAGTTAAACTCGGAAAGGGGCTTGATCGCAGCTTTTGGTGAGCGTGTGTGGCCATCATCGTTTCTAAGAGATATATCGATAGTTCCCTGGGTAACATCTAATTAATATATATCTATTTGTTGAGCTGGTATCATGATATCATAACTTACCTTCTTCATGCAAGATTTCCATACCCACGCAATAATAGTTAGCAGGCTGAACAAAGCCAACACAAGTATAGCCGCCATACTGAAATATCAATGCTAAATTGTGTTTATCGCATCTGCAGACTAGATACACAGACTTGATATACAGACTATAACAGTCCCATAACCCTATGATTATGACGGCAATGTACATTCTTATCTTCCACGAATACTGAGTACCCACCGATATAGACCCGATCTAAACTGATAGGGCGTGTCCCAACGTTGCATGGAAGCCCCGCTACCGCGATACGGAGCTTTGATAGTGACTTTTACTGATGACATTATACCTCCTGCTTGACTTTGCCGATGCCGGGCGGTGCTCAATACCTAACCTAGATCTGACCTTATCTTAGAACCCACTGCAGGAACTTCCCCAAGATACGTGTATAGAGATTCAGCTAAAACATATGTAATATGAAAGCGTTGTCGCTGAAGCATTGGTTGTATTGTACATCTTTCATATCTTACGATAGATTACAGAAATAGAAAAATTAGGAGGTGATATCTAGCTCGGGAGTTGAAACCCTTCATGAGGTGATGGCGTGTGAAGGGTGTGAAGGGTGTGAAGGGTGTGAAGGGTGAGAAGGTTTATTTAGTTGGTGCGGATGATTCTTTATGATATAACCCAAATGTTGTGACCCAAATAACCCCCTTTTCGTTATCGAAGCCACCCCTTTCTTGATCTGACACTTAGTCTCCTTTTCCTAACTTTTCTTGTTCAAAAATCATACCGTACACAGATATATCTAGGGTTAAAATGAGCAATTTCTATCAATCGGGACTTTTTACTTTCTCCTTGGATTTGGTCGCCTTAATCCCAAGTAGAGATGCCCTCGTCCTGAACTTGTAAATGTCCCACCCAAGTTCCTCCAACGTTTCACGGGTTTCAAATGGGTATATGTTCGCCAATGATGAACAGACAGGTTTATGAAGTGCACTTAGTTAGCCAAGTAGGTACCAAAGCAACACAGCTTCCCCGTCTTCATCTGCGCAGACCTAAATACAGCTAATATGGAAGTGGAAGCAAATGCCCATATCTACGAACACTTGATGTTCGGGATAGCATCAAACATGAATACCCAGCCGCATTCAGTTTTTTTTTGTCGTTATATTAAAGTTCTCCTTAGGTGATGGTCACCGGTCAATGCTGTCAAGAGACGCCTACATAACTACTCTAAGGTACCGGTATAAACTAGGACCAAGGGCCTAGAATGTATTTTTGATAATAATTGCTTCTTGCTTCGCTTCTTATATGTGACTTAATAGATAAGTAGTAGACAGTCTGATCTAAATCGAGTGAATTTTGTTGTTTATTCAATACTTTCTTTTCTTGCTTCGTAAGAGACATCCATACCCTTTTCAAACAGCAGACAGCTAGATGAAGGCCGAGATATTCTTGACAGGGGGGCACAGATCATAGAATAGCTGAAACATACGTGAAATTGACTGTATTATATCGTGGCGCTCTGCGGTCCGTGTGGTTGCTACACAAGACAGTGTCGCTAATTTCTCACCCCTTTCCTCTGCACAATTCTTTCGCATACTGGGTTTCGAGGAAAACCCCGTCGGTAACCCATTATCTCTCCATTAAAATATATTCAACCCATAAATAAGGACAAAATGCCTCCAAAAACAGCCAAGGTATGTCGATAACCAAGACCGTGATACTGATCATTCGCTGAAACCTGTGCACTCCCCTATAGCGCTTAGCAGAGAGCGATGTGAGCGATGAGGAACCTAAGCCTAAGAAGCGCGCACCCCCAAAGACGGCGATGTCGGTGGGCATATGTACCTGCCTTACCAAGAAGGACTTCGGCGACAGCATCAGGGACTGTCTCCGGTACGACTATTTACTTACGTCGTGAACCCCACTCCTTACCCTCAGTTGCGATACTTTAGCTATGAGGTTTCATTAATATTACCTGCATAATGTTGACCCTGGATACTAAAACTGGGATATAGACTTGTTCCTGCTTTGTGTCCGAATGACATCGGGAATAATAGACTAATTTTCTGCCTCTATAGACATAGATGTAGAATTCTTCCGAGGATTCTTCAATGGAGAACGAGATGAAGTCAAGATCACCCCTTTAGCTATGTGTCCTTGCGTTCTCTCTCCTCGTAAACGCCTATTTCATATCTCATATCTCATATATTAGCACGTCATATGAACTCATGAAAAGAAACATGTACTGATGTACGATATTCTAGTGTATGATGAATACAGTCCCGTGATTGTTGCTCGACTTTCTAAAGTAGCAGCGGCGAGATATTCGGCGTCAGTAAGATTAAGAACGGGAATCGATATGCGACTGTGAGCTTGGCTAGCATGGTTGTCATTCTGTACCCCGGGGAGAAGAAGGCACAGGCTTGGATTACGGTGTAAATGCAAACATTAGCTTGGGTGTATATAGCATTGGTTGACACAAATATTTTCAAATCTTTGCATATAGGGCTGTCAATCCTATGCTGCTATCATAATGGTATCTTTATATATCTGGTCATTGCCTGGGGTTTTCCAGTTTGACGAGTTTGTTCCTCGTCGATGAACCTTTGCCAACCAAGCGGTAGTTTTGTTCCCAACTTACAAAACTAGGTAGGTACATGTGGCATGTTGATATTGATATTGAAGCCGACTAGAATGAGTGACGATTAGACTGCTTCTTCCTGGCTTCGAATATCTCTAGCTTTCAACTCATTGGGGTTGTTAACGATTTGTTGCTCCATCAATTCAAAATCCTGTTGTAATCCTAACCCTAACCCCAGTACCCGTTTGACTAATAGCGATGGCTGCTAGACGTTACCACTACGCCAAAATTGAACCTAGGTATTGTCTTGTTACCAATATATTCCTTACACCAGTTCATGTAACAATTACTATACCTACGGTATCTATGTTTACGAACGTCGATCCGTATGCAATGATACGATACATTGACGTTTCAAGACGTCTTAGGGAGATTGCCGCATGCGTTGAGCCAAGCGTGTAGACTTTCGCGTCCCAACAGCCTTGCGGGACTGGGGAATATGCACTTTTCCCTTAGTCGAAGAAACGCGGGAAGATACCGGATTGGATGTTTGTGCACGCTGCTTCTGCGGATTAGGCGTCTCCCCGCGTGCTAGCATGTCAACGAATGCAACAATCCTCCTCTCACGACCGGCCTGGGTCTTGAGCGCGTTCAAGCGGTAGTATATAAGGAATCGGTTCTGTCGCGTTAGGGTGTCATAGGTAGCTTGGGCAGCTGGGACGGCCGCGACAGCCGCGAGGAGCTCGGGAGGCAGCTCTGCTGTCGCTGATCCGGCATATGCGGTTTCCCAGCGGCCGTCCGCTTTTGCGGCATCGACAACGAGCTGTCCAGCTTTCGTGATACGACCCTCGCGCTTTAGCCTGGCGACGTGTTCGACGTTTCGTTTTGACCATGAGCTCCGTGATGTCCGTGGTGTGAATCGCTGCGCGTAGGACGTATCCCCGCCTTTGCGGACCTGCCCATCGATCCATCCATGGCACAATGCTTCATCAAGCGCTTGTGCGTATGTAAGTGAAGTCGGCACTGTCGCACCCTTCTTGGCTAGTGTTAGCCATACACCCTTCGATGTGCTTCCGTTACGGAATAGCCAGCCCGACCAAGCGACTGCGTCGGTGATGATAAGGCTGGACAGTTCTAAGGGCATGGCCTATCTCGAAAACAAACGAGTGAAACAAAAAAATAGTATTCTGCAATAAGAAGTGACTGAAACCTGCCTAGGTATACGCATTTCTTTAGTATATGTAGTCCGTACAAAAGATATAATGGGGGAGTCACCCGGTCCTGCCAGTGGGAGGAGGGAGGCTGCTAGGAGATAAGCGCTAAAGACCTTCCAGTAAAAAGCACCTAAAGTACTAGCCCCCTGTATTGTATCCTATTTAGGGCTCTAGCGCTGCTAATAGCCCCCTAACTGGAGGTCATGTGATCTTTCCAGGTTCTACATCGATTATCACGGGCAGCACGGGGTGCCTTGGTCCCCTCTAGATATGGGCTAGATTTCACCTCACAATACCTACCTACCTAGGTAGGTGCCTAACCTTATATATATTTTTTAAAAAAATCTCAAATATTTTATTTCCTTCATGAACTTTTAAGGTAAAGGTACTAGTAATCCATCTAACTTCTCTCATGAACTTGTCAATATCTTCGAAGTTTCTATAAAATTTCCTTTGAGATAATATCTAATATTGATTCCAATCAATGCACTCATGTCGTTTCTGTTACATATCTACTCGCCTCTGCCACACTATTCGCAAGTGCTGATATTGAAGCAGACTGCAAGATGTCGAAGGTAGAAACTTCTGCTGCGGCCCGCAGGACAAACATTCTGCGCAGCTCGACAGCAACGAGTGAATCTACTCCATACTGCGACGGCCTCTTCGAAAGATCGATATCGGCCATAGAGATCATGAATATTTCTGTCAGTTTCTGCGCGATGACTTGGCTAATGATACGCAGTGCCTCATCGCGCGTACTTGCCGCTGCTAGTTGACTTTCAAGAGAACCAGAGCCTTCTTCGCTACCCTCTTTGCTGGCATCTCTGTTCCGCTGCTGGCGATATTTTATGGCTAGGCACCGTGCGTCGCGCCCTAGTTGTCCTTCGCCGTTTCGGTCCCAGTGACTTCCTGGGCCGCCGTTAACTCCAGTAATGATGTGCGGATCATAAGGAGCCAAAATTGCGGATTCCAGCATATTGACTACTTGAGCGTCATCCAGCAACATGTACCCGGCCTTGACTACGCGAGCTGTCACTCCATCCGTTCTGGACGCGTAACCTACGTTCTTAATGCCGCAGAGGTCGATTGATACGCTAGGAAGTCCACGCGCTACGCGCCATTGTGCCAATGCATCTTGATACGCGTTGCCCGCCCCGTAGCTGGACTGACTTGGGAGTCCAAACATACCAACCAGTGACGAGAGCGTGATAAAGAAATCTAAGTCGGCCTTCTCAAACTGCTTATGCAGGTTCCATGTACCGTCGACCTTAGAGGAGATGGTGCCCTTGTAGCTCGCGAGTGTCATTTGCTCTAGGATGGAGTCATGGAGGTCCATCGCGGCATGAATAACGCCACGAACGGCTGGAAATCCCTCTTCTTCACAAACACGTAAGGCCTTCGCTAAGCTATACGAATTCGAAACATCGCAGTTAATGGGTTTGATCCGGGATCCCATATCTTGTAACTCGGCCACGAGCGTCCCTGCCTTCGCGCTTGCTGCAGCGCTGCGTGATAGGAGAATCAAGTTTCTCGCTCCGTGAGCAATCATCCAGTGTGCTATAGGGACGCCGATTCCACCTAAGCCGCCCACAATCACATAAGATGCGTCCGAAATAAGCTTGGCGGTTGGCATGTGCGGCAATACCGGAACCTTTTCGGTCTCATCAACGGACAAAACGACCTTGCCCATGTGTTTGCCTGTTTGCAATAAGCGAAATGCTTTGGCAGCATCGGCTATCGGATAGACGGAGATGGGATATACAGGCTTTAACACCTTATCCTCGACGAGGCGTGCGACTCTTGCTAGGACTCGATGCATGTCACGCCCTTTGTGACGCTGCCATTGAAGTAGATCTAGAGACGAGAACGACACAGTGCGTGAGAACGGCCGCATCTCCAGACCGCTATTTAACTCTAGGTCGCGTTTCCCGATCTCGATAAAGCGTCCAAAGTGAGCGAGCACATTGAAACTTTCTTGTAGAAGCGGACCGGCCAACGAGTTGAGAACAACATCGACGCCACGTCCACCTGTAGCAGCGAGAACTGCAGGCGCGAATGATATGTCTCGGCTGTTGAAGATATGGTCCGCAGCGATGCCGTACTTGTGCATAACAAGCTCACGCTTATCCGACGCGCCGACCGTGACAAAGATTTCGGCGCCGATACGCTGTGCGAGCATAATCGCGGCCTGCCCGACACCTCCGGCCGCAGCGTGAATCAGTACCGATTCTCCACGCTGTAATTGTGCTATTTCAATGAGACTGATGTATGCAGTGGTATAGATGACGGGAAGCGATGCGGCTTCTTCGAAACTAAGACCAGTCGGCATGTGCATAACACAAGTCCACTCAACGCAAGCGCGACTCCTAAAAGAGTCACGTAATAGGCAAAATACTTGGTTGCCGACGGCATAACCATGCGCTGCTGCTGTGCTCCCAACGCGCGTGATCACGCCTGCGCCCTCGAGGCCCATGACACGCTCGTTTAGCTGGCCCATGGCGACCACTATATTATCAAAGGTCAGCAGTCTTTCATACTATTTTCTGGGAATGTGCGCCCAAGGGAACATCTTGCTCATCAATTTGCTTGGATGCGAAATCATACCCCAAGAAGACGGTAGAGGTGGTTGTAGACAATACTTACTGACGTCGCGGAAGTTGACACCATATGCTCTTGGTTGAATCTCAACGAAGTCATGAGGGAGCGACTCGCCATCAACCCCAATTTTAGGATCATCGCCGAAGGCTAATGTATCCAAAAGCCCCGGGATACCTATCTGCATTGATAGAGGGCGATCTTCCTGATACAACGGCTGAGTGGAAACTGTTTCTGGATTGCTGAAGTCGACCGCGTCACGAGATACAATTTTATTCCTAGTCACATCTTTGTAAAGCCGTGGAATCAAGATAGCTCCGCCTCGTTCGGCATATTCGACATCCTCGGGGTTTTCGTCAACAAAATGGATATTATCGGGATTACTAAAGTTAGCCTTCAGGACCTGCATTATTGCAGACACACTGGTATCAGTCCATGCGGGAACATTTGGGTCCAGATCCAGCGTAACATATTGTCGACCAAGGTATTCGTGACGTAGCGATCGTACGAAGCCATGACCCAAGCTAAGTTTGGGACTCTCACAGTCGACCGCGCCGCCGCGAGTAACCCAAATCAACCCCTTGCAGTTAGATGCTAGTGTCTTGATACCATCGAGAACCGCAGTGTCAATGTCATGCATAATCGGTCGCTCAACTTCAGCAATTAAGACGCAGATCTTACCCCTGTATGTTGTCGCTGGGGCCGTTCCGGACTCGAGATCCTGCACTGAAGGCAGAGTCCCCCCGGCCGATATGGAGTTTTGAAGGGATTTCAACCAGTCCGGCTGAGGAAACGTATTGTTGCTAGTGACAATCATGATATCGTCCGAAGCTAGCATAGGTAATTGTGGCAACGGCAACGTTGACATGATGTTGCTAAGCATATATAACTCGTCCTCGCTGTCGCGAATCTCAATGTCGATGCCCGAAAACCCCTCATCCTTCAAGGCTTGGTCCCAGGACGAAATGCTTAGATTTGGGCCAAAACTCCTCTGAGGTTCTTCGCCGAGCCACCATCCTGGAAGGAGGCCAAACACAAACTGCAGGTTAGTGTGGTCATTTGTTGCTTCATTCATCAGGAGCGTGCCGCCTGGTTTCATGAGACTGCGCACATTACTCAGGGTGCGAGCTATTGACTTAGTTGCGTGCAAGACCTGAGTTGCAATTACGATGTCATAGCTGCCGAGCGTGAATCCTTGTGAAGCCGGATCCTGCTCAATATCAAGTTTATCAAACGCGATCAGATCACCCCATGACGCGAACTCCTGACGTGCGGCCTCAAAGCCCCCAACCGAGATGTCGGTAAAGTGGTAAGATGCTGCATGCGGACCGCCTGATTCGACAGTTCCAATCTCTTCGAGCACATGTCGGGTCGTAGCTCCTGTACCGGCGCCAATCTCGAGGATACGCGCCCGCGGGTTTTTATGTATGACATAATGCAGCATCTTAGCGAGCTGAACTAAGCTTCGTTTTGGGTGTATTCTATTTTCAAAACCGCTATGCAGCAGATTGTCTTCCATCAGCAGCTCGAGTGGTGCTTTCTCACGACGTAGCAGGGCAGTTAGATTTGGACCGATCTTGCACACGGTTTCGCCGTTCATACTAGCCTCGGCTGCTGATTCAATCCAGTGCCGCCTTTCTGAAGAACTATCGAGCAGCCAATTCGCGCTACCTGGCCCCAGTAGCCCCGACGAAGCAAGGCTTATTTGCTTCTCCATCCACTCATGATATTTAACATGATGAGAATCAAGTTGGTCCACGTCGTGGGCAGTCAAATTAGCAAGTGCGTCCTGGACAAAATAGACGCACACACGACGAAGATCCATGATAGTCTGGCATTCAACAGGGTCGACAGCGATTCTCAGCTGATTTCTTATGTTATCCAGCGCAGCCGGTGATGCGAGAGATATGTCAAGCGCCCAGTCCACCTTAGTGCATACCTCCTTCTCCCACGCCCTATTTTGCTCCGAAATGGTGTTCTGGCCTATAGATTGGTAAAGGAAACCCTTGATCTCGAGAAACAAGTCGTCATCTCCAGGGGCGCCATTGCTATCATCATCGGCAAGTGAGATGTCAGCTTGGAAGCTCTGACTATCAGAGCGACTGAGTGCACTGTAGGACTTGAAACGATGGCCAGCTTCATGGTTGATCTTACTTGATACCCAGAGCTTCTCAATGAATCTGGGTAGCATAGAGCTATCTTCACGCGCTCCAAATCCCGGAAGGGCCGAATAGGCAGATGTGATGATCGAGTCTAGCGTCGTCGGGTGAAGCACATGGTTGCTTGAAGATTTGCTGTCGGCTATAGAGAAGGTCGTCACGGATCGTAGCTCTTTACCTGACTGGATGATCCTGTTCATGTTTTGAAACATTGGTCCATGATTCATACCAAGTGCCCTCAGGTTGGCAAACATACTAGCAGGGTCGATTGTCCGCGTGTAGCCTGTGCCGATATTCGTATTTTTCTTGCTGAGTTTGACGCGTGTCGTCTCAGACGAGTCTTCAAATTCGACTGAAACGAGGCCTTTAGCATGTTGGGTCCACCGGTTTTCCGCCGTGACAGACAAGACCTCGAAGTGCTTCCACCCCTTTAGGCCGATCATCTTATCGCTTACTGGACGGAGGATGGTCTGAATTTCAATGCCATTTGCATTGTCTGGTATCACGAGCCCCTGCATCATGTCGATGTCTCTCAGTCGATAACCTGCAATCACCCTTGGGCTAACGGTCTGAGCCTCAGCCCCGAGGGCCATGAAGTGTGTGATTGCCTCGATAGCTAGACATATAAATCCGGCGCCAGGATAGATTATGTTTGATTGGATCACATGGTCCCTCATCCAAGGCGCTTCGGTGGTCCGGACAAACTGTCGCCAGGATGGCGCCTCGATATTTGTTCCTGCGATCAGCGAGCCCAGTAAATCATGGGGCGCCCGAGCCCTCTCACGGATAGCTCTATTAAATCGAGGTTCGGTCCAATGCTTGATCTGGTGGTTCCAAGGGTATGTCGGCAAGTTAGTGAGGGCCCGCACGTGCGGCCACTTTCCCCACGGGAAGTTGATAGCCCCCATGTCTAGAGTATAGCCCTGGCGTAGCAAGGTGACCGCGAGAGTTTGCATGCTATCTCGCGCGTTTACGTTGCGTGAGAGGCAACTATAGTAGGGCAAGTTAATGTCGTTGAACTCAGGAAGCTCGAGGATCTGACGGATAGGGCCACCGAGAGCCGTATGCGGGCCGACTTCGATCACAAGGTCAACACTAGACCCAGAAGGATCGAGGTCTCCCAAAACCATGTCGGTGAACGCATCAACGAACTGGACGGGCTGTACCAAGCTCGCAACCCAATGTTCTGGATTGGCGATCTCATCGGCGCTAGTTAAGCGATAGCTGGTTACTGAGGATGAAAACGCGATTGAATCCAGTGAATCACTACTTGTTTCTTCTGCTGGTATACCACGAAGCGCCTTGAGATAAGGGCCAGCTATAGGGCTCATGTGGTGTGAGTGATATCCAGTGTCTACCTTGAGGCGACGTGCAAATACACCATCTGTCTTGGCCATGGTCTCGAATTCTTCCACTGCAGAAAGATCACCGGCCACCGTAATGCTCGATGGACTATTGATGCATGCTATGACGGCCTTGCCACCGCATGTCAGCCGCTCTAGCCAACTCTCCGTGTCCTCTAAGCCGAGCCCAACAGCTATCATGCCGCCTTTGATAGGTCCTCGAAGAGCCTTGTCGGCAGTCAACACGCTACGATAATAAGCAGTCGCTATGGCCCTTTGGTAGCTTATCGCGCCCACTGTGTAGGCCGCCGCGATCTCCCCACTAGAGTGGCTCGTGACGGCTGTCGGCGTGACACCCCATGCACGAAGCAGCCTCACTAGCGATATCTGTAGAGCGACGCAGATAGGGATGCTCAAGCCTGTCTCGTTAACCCTCGTCGTTTCGGCATCACGAGACAATTCTTCTAACAAGGACCATTCTGCTCCGAGCTGCATCAGGTATGCATCAGCCTCTTGGAGCGATCTCTTGAAAACGGGGTATGCGAGGATGAGTTCTCTGCCCATGGCATGCCACTGCGCACCTTGACCCGTGAACACCATCCCTATTCTAGGCCGGCTCGATGTTCGGCTAGGCTTGAATTTAGGCGAGTCCAAGGCCTGAATCACCGCGCTGACACCACAGGTGAACGGAACCATATGCGCTGCAACCCATGGAAATAGGGTGCGACGTTGTCCTAGTGTATATGCGAGACTTTGCAAGAGTTTATCCTCGTCATCTACCTTGCTCTGCTTCAGGTATTCTTTTAGGTTGGATATCATCTTCTGGCATGTTTTCTCGTCATTGGCGCTGACGATAATAACTTTTGTCTTGTAGCTTGATGACCCATTGTTGTTGTTCACGTTGTTGGTCCCATTACTGCTTTCTGGCGCGGATCGAGCTACGTTCCCACTAACTTTCACATCCATCGCCGTAGAGGAAACAGCGTTCCCGGCGGTATATCCATTCGCATCATTTATCCCGCTATCTCTAGGGACACCTGGCAGCCATGAATCGGCCTGTTCTAGAATAACGTGAGCGTTGCTCCCACCATATCCAAAGTTGTTAATCGAGGCACGTCGCACACCGTTAGGTGTCGCGGGCCACGATTCTAACCCGGTGGGGATTTTAATGTGCCAGTCGTCCAATGCAAGCTGCGGGTTAGCCTTGTCAAAGTTGAGGCTTGGTGGAATCTTGTTCTCCTCGAGAGCCAATACCACCTTGATGAGGCTTGCTAGTCCACTTGCCGCCTCCGTATGGCCGATATTGGTCTTGACTACGTCGCCGAATTAGTGTCAGACAGATTTGCTAGATATTGGACCCCGTTGCCATCCAGTGTCACCATGTGACATTTGAACGATGTCAACTTACCTGAACCCATGTATAACGGGTGGCCCGTTCTTCGAGACTTTCCAAGCACAGCTGCGGCTGCCCTTGCCTCTATGGGATCGCCAGTCGGCGTCCCTGTGCCGTGGGCTTCAAAGTACTGCGTGCTGTACGGGTCGATTCCTGCCTTACGATAGCACTCGCGGATTATAGTTTCCTGCGCCTTCTGGCTCGGCGAGGTAATGGTGTCCGTCTTGCCGTCTTGGTTGAGCAGCGTCTCGCGGATGACGGCTCGAATGGGATCACCTGCCGCGATGGCATCCCGCAGTCGTTTTATTACGACTGTTGCCACGCCTTCGCCGCGACCGTAACCGTTTGCCCGCGAGTCGAAAGCATACGACTTGCCATCAGGAGACAGTAAACTATCCCAAAAGTTTAGTACCTTTAGGTCGAGAGTGAAGGTTATTCGAAACTTACCCTAACGATCCCATTGACTTGAATGAGTCTGGATTGAGCAGCAAGTTGGAGCCACCAACGAGAGACATATCGGCCTCGCCGGTCCTTAAACTTTGGACTGCTTGATGCAATGCGACTAGAGTAGTGGAGCAGCCAGTATCTACGGTCATACTCGCACCCCGAAAGTCGAAGAAATGTGATATGCGATTCGACGCCATAGCTGAACCGACACCTGTGGTAAAAAACCTTGGGATGGCTTCCTCATCGCGAATCAGGGATTCTCTATAGTCATAGACGAAGAGGCCTGCGAATACGGACGTGTTGGAACCTGCTACTTGATCTAACGGGAGACCAGCTTTTACATAAGAACCAAACATTAGCTATCCACATGAAGGCTCCAAGCTTGAAATTTCTGGCTTTTCAACCACTCACCATTTTCTAGTGCCTCATATGCAGATTCTAGTTGAAGCCGGAACTGGGGATCCAAGGACTATATCTTGTAAGTCAACTCTTACTAAACTCTCCAAGCATAATGATAGTCTCTCACCGATGCAGTTTCTGCTGAATAATTAAAAAACGCCGCGTCGAAAAGCCCTAGATCCTCATCTATGAAGTGTCCTCCCCGAACATTTGTCTAATCCCATGGTTATTAGCACTGAGTATCTATCACGATTTACTTTAGGGGCTCACAGTGTTCAGCCTTTCACTCTTTGGATGATATGCCCCGCTCAGATTGAATCTTGACGAAGGAATTTCAGTCCACCCACTCCTACCTTCCGTCAACATTTTCCACAGTCCGCTGGGACCAGAAGCATCACCCGCGAATTTACAGCTTAAGCCAATGATGGCAATAGGCTCAGTGGCCCACTCGCTATTGATGCTTCCCATTTCAACCAGTGGTGATATATCAAGTCCTTATAAGCCGAGATGTAGGGTTTATGCCAAAAGAAATGGGTTATGCTGAAATTCTATTTGAGAGGTATGTTGTAATCTTCTTCAAGCTATATATTACCCAAAATCTTCAGTATGATACATACATATGGAATAATACATTTATAGTGAACCAATATAGGAAATCTACAAAGCAATCTACTACCATGTTGCAATGGCGACGTATACATTACGTGTGGATCCATGATATTCCGAAAGAATATAGACTTGTGGTCGATGAATAGGAGATAATTACCTTCATTGAAAGATAAATTGAAAAACCACGCATACGGGTAATGCCATCCGTGTATGAGAGTGATACTGCATGCACATTAGTGGCTTTGAGGCCTTACGGACTTATGTTATAATTGTAGTAGTCGTAAATAGTGAACAGTGACGAAGAAAGTCCGCTTCAAATTGGATAGATTGAATCTATCACAATTCGTTCGCTTCCACTTAGTAGTTCTTCTGCAACCAATGAAAAATAAATAATAGGCAAAATAATGGTATGCTATTTTATTACCTAACCATACAGCGACTTATGTAGGTAGTCAATGCTTACATAAGCAACCCCCCTTAAGGGGCTCGTCGTAGCTCATCCATAAATGATCATTATACTCCACCGTGCCCTTCATGGCGGCTTACGAAGTTATTCTTGTATGTTAGAACACGTAATGATTATAGCACGTGCATAATTGTGAAACATAAGAAGTCATAGCCGACTCTCGTATGAAGGGTAATGTTGGATCAATGATTATTAGTAATCATCGATGCGACTAGGTGTGGATTCGGGGATTAGCCCCACCACCACCACACACCCAACACCCATAACACCCCGCTCAAGTTCAAGCTTTTCTAACTTGAACTTGAATTTGAACAACAATTATTTACAACTTATAAACAACCCTTGTATAGAAATATGTGATCACAACAATAACCTGGTATTACGAAGTAATACCCACAGGTAATGTAATTTTGCCTTCAACGCTCTAACTACGAAGCCCGCGCCACCGCTTTTGAAAAAATCATTGAAATCCAGGATGGGATGGTTACTTATAAAGATTAAAGAGGTTTATTTGATTCATTAATACAAGTTATTATTCTGACCGCCTTGCTGTGAGTAAGGGTGAAAGGCGAGAAGGTCATAGACATTGCTCGTAGCTACTACCTAACCTTTCCACCTACTACTCTACTTGAGGCGATTCTTCGTCAATCGTCTGGGACCCATTGGCCTGCTTCTTCACCCTAATGTCCTTCCATCCTAGACCCCAACAAAATAGGAAGGACATCCCAGCGACGCCGATTCCGAGATACATGACATTGTTGATACTCGTGCTATAAGCCTGAAGAACCCCCGTAAGCTGCTCGCCAGAGACCAGTTGACGAATAGATCTAGCGCCTGCCGCAATGACCTGTTCGGCGTCGACACCTGGCACATTTTGCTCAATCTGTTCTCGTAAGCCGTTGCTGAAGATAGTCTGAGCAGCGATAAGGAACACTGCGCCACCGAGGTTCTGGCAGAATATTAGAATTGCCATGGCGATGGAAATTTGAGTAGTTGGGATGGTATTTTGGATTGCGACGTAAGACTTTTTCATGGTAATTAGTTCGAAAGTTCGAGAAAAGATAGATACGTTGCGTTGCTTACCACCGTCCATGCTCCTCCACAACCGGCACCATACAGAATTTGATACCCGATCCAGTCCCGAGTAGGGGACGAGGGGGATAGACACGAGAAAAGACCATAGGCGATCGTTACCATTGCCGATCCAGTCACAACCCACGGTAAATAGTATCCGAGCTTCGTCACTATAAGGTAGGTATGATTAGAAGATGCCCGAAACATAGTGAAGAGAACAGAATGACGTTCAGAGGAAAATGCTTACCAAGGACCCCCGCGCTCATCGCAAATATAACCTGTGTTATGATGGTTGGTAGGATGTGTACTCCGCTCATAAGGGCTGAATCGTTGAGAATAGACTGGAAGTAGATCGGGAGGTAATAATTGGCGATGTACAACCCGCCCATGAAGAAAAACATGGTTCCCGAGGCAGACCAAATTACTCGTTGTCGGACCATGGAGAACGGTAACATGGCCTCATCTCCCTTGTGATGCTCCCATGCTAGAAACACGGCGAAGGTGGCTGCAGCCCCGACAAATAGGCCAATCACTACGGAACTATCCCACGCATACTGGTTGCCTCCGTATTGTAGCGCTAAGAAGAACATGATAGCGGCTGGCGCAATCAGCGTGAAGCCTAATAGATCCAGCGATCCCATAGCTTTTCCGAGCACCTCACGAATGGGCGGTTTCGGGTTGATTTCAGGGATGGGTCGAAAGAGGAGAAGTGCGGCAACTATAGCTCCGCAAGGGAGGTTGACATAAAAGCCTAGAAGGTGAGATGATCAACTATCTATTCAGTCCGATAACGTGGTTTTGGATTCTAGTATATGGAAGGGGGAAAGAAACAAGATAATAATATCATGGATAAATTGAAAGGGGTAAACCTGATAGGGGTGTTGAGATACGGTACTACTTACACCAGCGCCACGAAGCATATTCGGTAAAGGCTCCACCGATCAAAGGGCCGCAGGCAATTCCAATTTGGCCAAGCCCGATATTGATGCCCATGAACAGCGGTTGTTTATGCGGTGGCATCGTAGCGGATATGATAGTCATAACACCATTAGCTAGGCCTGAAGAACCTAGACCCGCAATAGCCCGTCCTATGATCAACATCACCGAGGATTGAGCAGCACCGCAAATTACAGAACCCAACTCGAAGATGAAGAAGAAGGTTAAGAAACACCACTGAATAAATAAGATTAGTCGGTGGGCAAGTAGAGTAGTTTGTTTAAGGGTATAACCCTTATACACTGTTTTTTCCAGGGGTAGTTCAATATGCTTGCTTACTTTAGTAGAAAAGTAGGTGTAGATTTTACCACTCAGGGGCTGGAATGCCGAGCTGGCAAGTTGATAAGCTCCGCCATACCTGATATCGAGGTCAGTTCATCTAGTTTAAGAATCACGAGGGTGAGGATTAAGTACGTACCAGCCTATGTCTAATAGAGAGTTAAACTCTGAAGTGATAGATGGAATCGCCGTAGATACAATTGAACCATCGAGCATGAGCAGAAAATAGACCAGTGTAATCGGTGAAAGGATCAACATGAGTTTGATACCCGTCACGTACTTGTGATTGAATTCTTGAGAGTGCTCTGCCGAGTCCTTCTCTACGGCCTCTCCATTTTGCAGAGAGCTTGGCGACGATGTACTCGTCGGATTTCTGTCACTCATTGCGGTCACTTCTCTCGGCGCGTCCGACACGCCTTTCTCAGACGTTGCTGCTGATTCTGGGGAATGGAGACTTGCTGCCATGGTGATTATGTGAGGTAGCTTGAATAATGTTAACTTTGAGAAGCAGTGTCAGTCGACCTATCTTGGCGGAGGCAATCTGATCAAGTTAACTTGTTATCAAAGATTTTTGGACTTTTACTTATTTTCATCCGCTTCTTCAACAATCCGACATGTTCGTGTATTGTTTCGGAGTCCGATACACCTAAAGCACCCAGGCAGCCACCTGAATCGGAACCGGAGCAATGAAATCCGTTTGATGATAGAAGTTACCTAGGTACTCAAAGTTTGCTCTTTGTTTACCTAGGTAGTCTGAGTATTGGTTGGTGTACGCGGTATTTTACTTGGGTACCTAAAAATAAGACGGTTTAGTCTCAGCTCTTGCAGGCTTCAAATTCCACACTGTACAGGTAGTGATTTGTGCATAAACGAGATTTAGGTACGGGATATAATTCCAGGTAAGTGGCGTCCGACACCAATAATGATCAGAACCTCAGGACTGTTGATTGTTTGGGAGTTATCTTAGGTAGGTAGGTACCTAATTCATGCACCTTGGCAGCTTAGGTAGTGTAGATGCTTCCTCTCAGGGGAAAGGGAAAATGGAGTGTGCTTTACCTGGGTCCCTAGATATACAACAGCTGGTAGACTATCATTTTAAATGTACTAGAACCTCATATATACCTGCATGTAGATAATTACTAGCCCGCCTATTACTTAAACCCGGTCCATAACTCTTCCCACCACCTTTCATCTCCAAATTCAAAAAATTGCCTCATGTAGTTTTGGTCTTGGTCGTCTACATTTGTTGTGGCATCGCGACTTGCCCAAGTAGCATAGGAACCTGCTTCCGCTGGTATCATCTTTGCACCAACCAACGCCCGAAACCTCCCCAATAGCCTGGATACTTGCATCAGGACGTCATCGTTGGACTGTTCGCCGGCTTCACGGCTTGCTTGCTCCATATTTTTAGCTATTTGGTCAAGCACCAGACTGAGGTCTACTACATCACGCACGGCTTTGCGGTCCCACGCCGGGTCTTCGAGAGTGGATAGTCGATAAAGGATTACGGTACACCGTGCTAGTTGTGCCCAAAAGGGAAACGAAAGGCCTCGAAATGCTGAAGGTGATAGAGTAAAGAAGATGTCAAACCACGACTTTATAGCATTCACGGACCGCCATAGACATTCCAAACGTTCGTAACCAGATGTATAGTCGTTATCGCCGATACTAGGTGTAGTAAGAAGTGGCGCGCTTGAATTTGCCGTATGCGTTGCTTCGTTTATGCATAGTTCGATATAATGGACTTGTGCGACAAGAGTCTCTATCATGCAAGACCACAGGGGCTATGTATTAGTGCTTATGTATCAATGGGGGTTTGAGGACCTAAAGGACTACACCCAATACTCTTGTCTTTAGGTTCGTGGACTTACTTTCTTGCTCAAGCTCTGAAGATATTGACTCTCTGAGCTCATTGAGTTGTCCGTGGAGTGAGTTGAGATATACGAAAGTAGGAAGGGGCGCTGTCGCTACGTGAGGGTGATTTTCTCCTTGCTGTTCTCGTATAAAGAGGGTTCTCTGCGCGAGAAGCTGCAGGCGAATTTGTACCGCAAACGCCTCGTCAGTTGGACATTCCTTGTTGGAGGCAATGGCACGAAGACCCTCTTCCATTTGAGGTGTCCAGCGCATGGGATCCATTTGCGCATAGTAAGAGGATACACTGGTGGCGCGCAATCGCGTTATGTCAGTTATATCATTTCGATTATCGAATTGAGTAAGCAAAATGGATAATGTTTTGACTTAACACCGAGCGGAAGATACATACATGGAACTTAGAATGAAGCATCCCAACACAGCCCGTTGCCTTTCTAAATAGCATTGTTCCGGATCATCAACTTCACATTTATGACCATCTGCAAAGCCTGGGGTGAGGGGTCCTATCATGTGTACATCTTCGGGCAGTGGCTTATCTAGGCGGAGATTGCCTACGATTGATATGGCCAACATAATGAGGCGAGAGAGGGTGCCGGATTTGTTTAGAAGGGTATCCCAGCTCCAAGCTACGTATGTGAGAACGCCAAGAAGCAAATCAAGGCTCGACTGGTTCTCTATAATCACTTTTTGAGCTAAAATCCGCTTTAGTTCTTTTCCCCGTGCCATCTTCTGCTGGGCAGAAGACGAAGCGACTGCGATAATAGCACGGAGCAGGAAAGGCCGCTTTTGGCGTAGCTGTTGAACGGTTAATTCTAGGGGAATATGAACAAAGCTTAGATGCTTCAGCATTTGAGAGCGGAAGATGGCGAGATACGCGTCGGCTTCGTCGTCTGGGGGCTCGTCAAAGTCAGTGTTGGGTGAATCATCGACCTCTAAAGAATATGAGGTTTCCAAGGGCGAACCGACTGCAGTATAGTCACTATCGGCGGCGGCGGCGGAAGGAAGTTTAGCGGCATTGCTTGAAATGGAAATTGGGGTGATAACCTGAGGTTCCGCGCTCGGTTGACCGTGACCGGCTAGGTTTTCGTCAAGTACCTTACGTAGTGAGTCGGACGAATCGGGGGACTTGGCAACGGACTGTAAAAGTGAGACGAGACCTTCAAGTCTCCCTTCAAGATGTGCAATCCTAGCCGTCGAGTTTTGATTTTTCTGGGTATTGCGTTTGCGAAACGAGTCCGAGGGACAACATTGCTTATTGAGACGATGACATCTAGATGGCGACTTAGTAAATGGACTAGAAACAATCACGACTATGGAAATAAGTCGAAACTACACTAACCTTTGGCAGCCATCGCCGTCGGGGCGCGAGACACATCTGCACTTGGACTTGAAACAATGCAAACAAGCCTGACCGTATGGCGCTGAGTGGCCGGGGCCTCTTCTGTCCATGATGACCTCGGGAGTGATTTCTTTGGCGGAGGCGGAGCCCCGTAGCCGATAAGCAGCCTTATGGCAGGTAATTTAGGTGTTGATGCTTGCGAATTAGTATGGTATGCAAAGAAAGATGAAATACAAATAGAGGTAAGGAATCTACGGATCTAGAATTACCAATCGATCTTCAGGTATGGGTATCATCGGAGTTAGGTCACCGAAGTCCGAGATCACTGGGATCTCTTTCTCGGTACGTCCCGTCGACCCGGGAGAATGGATAGCTAGGGCTACCCTAGTACTTGCTCCGCTGGCCTGCGTTAACCTCCTAATTGTCTGCACGTCATTCAAAGCACATATGTAAATCAAACTTGCAGAAATGACCCGGTTCGTGGCCCAGGTGTGCCCGAAAAAAGAGTCGGACTATTTAGGCAAAAGATCTCTGATTATATGGGAGGTCAACTCCTTAGCTAAGGGCAAAAAAATGTTGGTCAAGTAATATAATCAAGGCAGGGTGATCTGAACCAAATGAGGTGCGGTTTGGTGATTGTGGCTGCAGGTTTTCGAAGGCCTTTCTCTACCTAAACCGATCTTCAACGATACTCCGAAGTTAGCTTTGCTACCTCTCGATCGTGGGAGTAGATATATATTATTAGCGAAGTACCTGCCTCATCGGATAAGGCAATTCGGACTTTCCATGAAATAGATAATCGTATGAAGGGATATAATTGTGGACAGACCTGCGCCCGCGAAGTCTGCCTACCGCTACCTGGTCAGCATCGGGACGCGCAAGTCTAATCTTAAGATTATAGTGCTTGCACTCGGCATTCATTTAGCTAATAGCTATTCTGTACTCTTATGACACCAATATACCCATATCCGGAGCATTATGCATTCCAATACTGACATCATACCGGAACATGCTAAGTCGGTGGCAGAGTCGCCGAGTGACGACGATGAATTGTATCAAGATGTGGTATCTCAATTCCCATTTCTCAACGGCTACTCCAATGTGGTATATGGCTTTCAACTCGCATCCAACACATCTCGCGATGCGGTAGTAGCTGCCATCCAGGCCGCAGTCGACAAGCTAACGAGCCAAGTGCCTTGGTTCGGCTACCAAGTTGAACCGGTCTCACGGGGCCCGGGAAAGTCCGATATTTTGAAGCCAAAACCATGGCCCGCAGATGCTCCAGTTAACGAGATCGTGCGCGTCAAATACTGTGACGATCTGTTACCTCCAATGGCCCAGCTTAGCCGCGCGGGAGTACCCATCGGGATGCTGGACGGCAAAATTCTGGCCCCTTGGTCGAGCTTACCACAGTACCACGGGATCGTTGGCCCCGTGCCGGTCATCTCAATTCAAATTAGCTTCATCCGAGGTGGCCTCATTATTACCCTTAGCGCCCACCATACTATAATCGATGGGACGGGTATAGCGCAAATTGCGCGGCTCCTAGCCACGGTCTTGAACGGCGACGAGATCCCTGCATCCTATCTTGAACAAGCTAATCGAGATCGCAACCGCGTGGTGCCATTGATCCCACATGGTCACCCTGTCAAGGACCACAGTTACTTGCGACGGCCACAAGGTTGGGTGCCGACGGCTCCTGCATCACCTCCCACATGGTGCAGTTTTAAGCTGTCCGTATCGGCACTGGCCACTTTTATGGAGTTGGCATCGTCATCACCATCGCAGCTTACATCTGAGAATGATGTGATTTGTGCTTTTTATTGGAAACGCCTCACGGCGGTAAGGCTGGCGAGGGGGCTTAGCACCAACACCTCGACTAGGTTTAGTAGGACTATTGATGGGCGCGGAGCGTTGGGTGTGCCTTTTAGCTATATAGGTCACTTAGTGTACCACTCAGCAGCACGTCTTACCATGGGGCAAGTAGTTTCTATGCCACTTTCGACAGTCGCACAGACATTACGTCGCGAGCTTAATGCAGCTAACACGCAATGGGGAGTGCGTAGTTATGCTACGTTCCTAGCGCGCGAGCCAGACATGTCGTCGTTGCTGTATGGCGGGGTCCACAATCCAAACACTGACGTCGGGGCAACTACGCCTAGTATCTCACTGGGGTTCTCGCGGGAGACGTCTTCTAACATGCCTGATACCTGGGGACCGTTATTGGGGAGGATGCGGTTTATGCGTCGAACGAAAGCGGCACCGATCCCAGGATCATTCTCATTCATCAGCCCTGAAAATAACATGATCCCCATCATAGTATGCTTGCCAGAGGAAGACCTGAATGGGTTGAAGAAAGATGATGAATGGAGGCAGTATGTGAAATATGTCGGGTAGGTAGCTTAGGTACTATCTAGCTAATCATTATCAGTTGAGACCAAGTGGAAGTTGAAATAGAATAAAAATCTGGAAGAGTAAGGACAAGAATACCTACGAGTCCCAGTGTGAATGCATGTGAAATACCTAGGTACCTTATTAGGTATGGAGAAGGATAGGCCCCCTGCATGAATCCCATCTAATGATTACATAATCATGGAAATGTACATGTATGTAGGTACCGTACTAATCGTCCGCCTTCGATCGCTCCAGTTTCTAAATTCCCACCACCTCTTTTGATCGTGATTGGATTGGTAACATTGATCATCACAACAGGTATGTAGGTTCAACCCGTACCATATAATCTTTTTCTGCTATCCTTGTTCGGTCCTATTACCTATTATTTTTCTCATTAAGAGACTGTAGTTTCGCACGTAAAATACATAGAAGAGTCCAGTGGATGATTTATAATAACACGACGACCTTCCGAGCCGATACCCCCTTCATCTGCAGATCCATCGCCTCCTGTATCTTGTCCAGTCCTTTTCCTACCACCATCAGCTCTGGTGCGGGGATGAATTGACCGGTCGCCAGAGCTTTCGGTAAAAAGTCCCGGAACACCAGACGGCTAGCCACGTTATCAGGCCGGCATATATCCTCACCCTCCACAAACTTGGTGCGCACACCCGTGAAGCAAGACACGAGTGCCCTCTGCCCAAACCACAATCCCATCGATCCCATGAACTTTGCTGTGTTGAGTAATGACTTGAACGCATCTGGGGGTGTTATAGATCCCGCGAAAGCGATGAATTTGTTGGTAGATCCACCACATCGGCGCAATACCTTCGTGCAGGCTTCGGCGGCACCATCTCCAACTACAAACGCCCCTGCTACTGACTTTCCTTGGAGTGCGCCGACCAAATCATCGACTAGGGCGTTGCTATGATAGTCAAATACCTGGGTGGCTCCTAGCTTTTCGACGAGGGCGAAATTCTTGGGCGACGCGGTCGAGTAGACCTGGTACCCAGCCGAGACAGCAAGCTGTACGGCGTTGCTACCGACACTAGATGCGCCACCTGTGATAATGATAGCCCTATTGTTGCTAGGTGGAGTAGCTGGTACGGCGGGCGGGTCTAACGCTAGGAAATCTTCATGAAAGAGGCCGCAGGCCGCCGTTAACAGCGCCAGCGGTAATACAACTGCCTGCTCATACGGCATCCCATCTGGGATCACAGCGGCGAGATGCTCACGGAGAACTGTGTAGTGTTGAAATGCACCCTCGGCCGGGTCATTTGAATTGGGGGCGCAAGCGGCTGCTTGGCCGATCACACGATCACCAACCCGAAAGCGCTCCACATCAGAGCCAACCTCGACCACTTCACCAGCCACATCGCCTCCCAGTATACAGGGCATTTTGACGTATCCCAATATCAAACTTCCGGCTTGTTGTTTCATCCAGTCAACGGGGTTAATGGCTAGGGCTGCGTTCTTGACCACAATCTGGCCTGACTTGGGCGGCGTGTAAGGAGCCGGGCCGACCTGAAGGTTAATACACTTGTCAGGGAGCCATGCTGCGGAGTTGGTGTGGGACATGATGTGCGAGACGGTGTCGAGTATCGTAAATTGAATATCGAACGATGAAGAAAGCTTTATTATTTGTGAGCTGTTCAGCCTTATTCGATGGTGTAGAGGGTAATGCATAGAAAGGCATGCTTACCTAATGTACTCGGCGATGTAAGACTTTACCACCCAGAAAAAGTACCTCGTTTCAGATCAATTGCTTCTCATAGGAAACAAATTCAAATCTAACTCAGATTTATCCACAGCGTCGAGAAGCTTGGGGGAAATAATTTGTCCAGAAAATTTCAAAGAGTTAAAGACATGAATTTAGCTAATAGCAATCGGATTTCGGAGGCCGCTCCTGTGCTACACGGAGCTGTACGGAGAATACCTAGGTACCTAGGTAAGTACCAAGATAGGCGCGACGTGCTACGAAGGTTAGGTAAGCAGATACGGAGATAACATTGCAGGTTCCGACCGACAATAACTCGAGCACTTTCCTTCAACCGCCGAAAAGGAGCTCTATCTTGTGCATTTGTGTAACACGACGGCGCCGTATCTCCGGCTACCCCTGAATAAGGGCAGCTCTCATCTCCCTCCACTCATGCAGACCTTGTGGCACAACCCTGGGTAATGGCGATATTGTAGCTCAAGGAGCTCTGAACCTAAATGCCCCAGATGGTGGTATGCATACAGTATCCCTATTTGTTCATGTCTCAGGTGTATCCCTTCCCCCGAGTGTATCCCCTCTCAGGATGGCCACCCATTTGATGGTTGTGCCACTGCCTACATGGAAGTCGGCAGAGGGACCAACGACTGAGACAGCAGCTTTGCTAAATGGGCCATTTCCAGGAACAGTACTCGCCTACATGGGCGTATTAGCGCTTTGTTAGCGCCGGGTCGGTACTCTACTATACACCCATGGATGCCGTAAATGCTCAATGCAATTTTAACGAACAATTTGAACCGGGCTACATCATCTCGCCCGAAAAGGTTGTTTCCGCTAGCCACCCAATAATGAAGTACACCTTATAGTGAAGGTACCATGGGATGCTAGCCTAGAATCTCAGAGAAGCCGCGTGTTAAGCGATCATCGCCAACGTTGAGCGTACTTATGTGGGCAGAATGGCTGAAGCCTCTAGGGACCTAGAGACCATTTTAGATTACATGATAGAGTGTATATATGGCGTTTGATAGCCTCATAAACAGCGTTAGACTATATTATAAAGCCTCGATTAAGCTAATAGCCTAGTAGTCGTCAGAGGTCTATCATCAAGCTTTCTACTCCTTCGTCGGATCAAACTCCTAATGCTATGCGTGCATAGGTAGCAACGATACTATCTATGGCATCAAGCTGCCGACAGCTACCGGGACTCTGTAAGCACTAGTCTCATAGCTCATCCCAATTGATGCAGAGTCGCACAGACAGAGCTCATCAAGACTAATGTATGAATGATGCAATATCTAGCTTGTGAGGAATGCCGGCGACGGAAAGCACGATGTGACCGCGTACGGCCTCAATGTGGCACCTGTGCCGAGACAGGCGTCACATGTGTTATTGTCGACAAGAGACCGCAGAGGGGGCCGAAAAAGGGACAGCTCAAGGCATTACGATCTAGGGTTGGTAAGTCAAATTATAAGTTCAACATCCCCCACTTTATTTTATTCTCTTAATATATGCTTGAGGAAACAGATCTAATCACATACACGTGTGCAGCAACTCTCGAGCGACAACTCACTGGTCAGCTGGGCACCAACGAACTGCAAGCAATATATAGTGATCCTGATGCTGCGCTATCAGAATCTACAGGGTTCGAAAACATGGAGCAAAATATGAATATGAACATGAACATGAACATGGATATCAATTTATCGGATATGAACGACACAGATGACAAGCTTCCCGAAACGCCAGCGCTAACATCTACGACCCCTGATCTTGCTCACATGGGAGCAGAGTGGCAGGACAACGAATTCCTATCCTCCGAATTTATGACAAGTAAGCAACTTGATTCAAGTTTAATCAACGCACTTGAAGGATTGCGCATATCAGACCTAGAGTGGGCAGATTTGTATGTTCCTATTCCTCTTATCGTTTCCTACTTACCTCACTGACATGCCGCGCAACAAAAACCAAAGAGACCTACTTTATTTTGATAGAGTGCACCCCGTCTTGCCAATAATGCATAAACGGCGCTATTTTGCTTGGGCCAGCCAAGCAAGTCTCCCACCAGCCCGTGCCTCCTTGCGCTTGGCTATGAGAACTATCGCCGCCGCCGTGTCGACTCAGTTTTGTGGTATCAGGGATAAGCTGTACGCCGAGACACATCGTATTCTTGAGACTCCGGACTTGAGTGAGCAAGGTCTGTCTTGGATGACAGGAAATATCCCACTAGAAAAGATTCAGGCGTGGCTACTACTCGCCCATTACGAGTTCTTATGCGTACACGAGCATCAAGCCATGATCACGGCCGGACGTGCGTTCCGTCTAGTTCAGCTGTCAAGGTTATATGATGTTGATATTGCAGACATATCACCTGTTGAACTTACAGCAGCAATTTCCTCTCCTTCTCCCACTCCAGATGAAGGCTTTGCCGAAGTAGAGGAAAAGAGACGGACGTTTTGGTTGGCATTTTCTTTCGACCGATTTCTCAACACACGCAACGAATGGCCATTAACACTGCACGAGGAAATGGTGAGAGCCTTATAATAAGTGTCTGCGTTCGGGCTGTTTCAGCCTTATAATGGAATCAAATATCTTACTAATTTTTGTTCCTCTCACCTTAGATCTGCACTCGTCTCCCAGCGCCTGAGACAAATTTCCAAAATAGCCTACCAATCCGAATGGACCTTCTGCCCGAGGCCCTGACTAACAGTGGTCGGAGCACCCATTCGCCATTCGCAGAGTGCATCGTACTAGCGACACTCTATGGACGTTGTATGGCGCATCGGCGTCTAGCACTATCTTCTTCCCTTCCTGGAAATGAGCCGCGCGAGTTCTGGATACGACACGAGTGGCTTGCAACTGTTTTAGAGAAACGGACACAGATATTAGTCCAGAGCTCACCCACTACGTCGACGCTCGATGATCGAGACCCCATGCTAGCCTTCGACCAGATGCTAGCCCGCAGCGCGATAATATATCTAAGTTTGACGACCGAAGTAAAGCCTTGGCAAAATGTAAAGCATCAAATGACGGCGAGTACCTATGAAGAGCGGGCCTATCAAGCCGCCACAGATATGGCACACCTGGTCAAGTCAATGCCTCGGCTCAGCTGCTTCAAGGTATTCAATACAGTCCTTTTTCGTATTTCAGCTGTTTCTTTACAGCTGGGAGTCATATTCATCTAACCGACTTCAACACAGGCGCATCCTTTCCTACCAAACGCGCTCTCAGATGCTGCTACTTTTCTCATGGCACACGCTAAGACACCAGACTTCACCACGTCGAGCTGCGAGAGGGACGACTTTGTGGAGCAGTTGTTTGATGCATTAAGAAATCTAAGGGATGTAAACAACTTAGCTCGCGACCTTTTGATCAAACTAGAAGTAGACGGCTTGCATGTTACACCAGGAATATCCTATGCTATACCAATGGAACACCCTGATGAGTCTAATTATTCTAATACATAAAACCTATTATTGAACATAGTTGATCTCATGGGGCATTTTGAACCCGGCGGTTTAATTTCTCATCAAACGAACAACGTCCATGAAGCAAAGGCTAAAAGCCGGGTAAGCACAAATAGCTTGGTGTGGTTCGATCTAAGAGTTTACAATATAGAAAAAAGCTACGCAAAAAAGGTGTGCTCTTACACAAGTTTGCGTAACAGATTTCCAGTTTTTACTAAATACCTCCGTATATATGAGGTATTTTTAAGCGGAGATTTTGAAAGGTTTATACATATATAAAGGATAAAACATACTTCCTTAATGATGTCGGTCTCTTTGAAAATCCTATGTGTTCGTTAATAAAAGATGTGTTTAAATCAGGCAATTTTGATACGCATCTACATTGGTATTATCATTGCGAATCTGGACGGTAAAGAGATGAGACGCTTGATGGTTGACTTACAATGGACACACATCCTCAATGTCTAGTATAGAAAGTCCATGTGGCTTGATTGCTACGTTAAAAATTAAAAACTGGAAATTTCCACCAGTGCCAGGGACATGAAACTCCGTGATGACGTTTTGAGCTAGCATAGACGAGAAACCATGCTTAAGGTGGCTGGATAGAATCCATTGTATGGCGAGCAAATATAGATACATATTACCATTAATGCGGTGCTGCATTTCCCAGGAAATCAAGTCCTAACAGCAATATCACCCCATCAGAATCATTAAATCATACCATAACAGCCCTAGCTCGTTATGCAGCCGATTACAGGGCCTATAGTAGCCTCAGAGGCGTTATCTCAACCCAGAGATGGAGTTGATGCCTCGCCTTCATCAGTGACAGTCAATAAAGACTTCAACCTCCATCTACCCCGAATCCTCTGCCTTCACGGTGGCGGTTCTAACTCACGGGTCTTTCGGGCGCAATGTCGTATCATCCGAGCACAGCTACAGCCTTACTTCCGTCTTGTGTTCGCCGACGCACCCTTCCTTAGCCAGCCCGGTTCTGACATTGAGCCAGTATATGCGGAGTGGGGCCCTTTCCGGAGTTGGTTACGACCAAGAACCAAACTTGGAACCGGAGTTCTGTCGCCAAATACAGATGAAATAGTTATTAAAAGTATCGACCATTGTATTGAGGCGGCCATGCAGGAAGACAACAAATCCGGCGCTGGAGGCAAGTGGGTCGGTCTGTTGGGCTTCAGTCAAGGAGCCAAGATGGCAGCAAGCCTACTGTTACGACAGCAGATGCAGAATGATGAGGACGATACACAATCAAGCCATGAGATTCAAATTCAAACGAAGAACATAAGTTATCGTTTCGCAGTGCTATTTTCCGGAGGGGCGCCGTTAGTATCAATGATGCCAGGCATGGTGGCAACCCCTGCGAACGAATTAGCGAATTCGAACATTCTTTTACAGTTGCCGACGATCCACATCCACGGGCTGCAAGATGCGGGGATTTCGATGCATAGAGATTTACTTCACCAGTGTTGTAAGGAAGGAAGTACGAGGCTAATTGAATGGGATGGAGATCACCGGGTCCCAATAAAAACAAAAGATGTAGCTGCGGTAGTCGCTGAGATTATAAGCATTGCTGGCAAACCTTTGGTCTGAAATTTAGGTTATATTCACTCTACATATTCCTTCCTGGAGCAGACTTCCACGATCTCTTATTTATTTTACCCAAGTATACGTAGGTAGATGATGAGATTGTTTACGTCCAGATGGACCTATGTAGCTACGTACAGGAAAACCCACGCGAGATCGCGTATGGGACGTCCAGAGTTATACGTAGTTAGAGTAAGATACCTCAGGCATAATGCAGGTGGAAGTTCGATAATTAACATCTAACCTAGCTAGCAAGTATCTTGACATCGACATAGCGTAAAACTCAGCAATCCAGGAGATTTTCAAGTCAGAAGATCGCTACTTCGAATAACTCTACTTATTCTTATAAAACTGTCTGAGTTCGTAGAGGCCCCTCTTCTGGTGCAAAAACCACTCTAGGAATGATGTAGGCAACAGCCATGATCCAACGCTTGCGGCTCCAGCTTCACCTCCTCGCCAAATTTTGCCACGACGGCCGCTAAGAGTATCACGAACGATATTGCGCGCTGTGACATCAGGTGGTTCATTGAAAGGTTCCTGAAGCTCACCCCGTGCTTGCTTCCCAATGATATCCTCAATCGGTTTATAATACGAGTTCTGCGGCAACACCATCTTATTATGAGCGTATATCTGCGTTCTGACTGCCCCGACCATGGCGGTCACGACTCGCACTCCTAGAGGCTCCAACTCGAGTTTCCACGTCTCAGACAGAAATGTCATGGCTGCCTTGGAGCTGTTATAAACCCCTGTGTCTCAAATACATTAGCTGTTGTCATATAAGCGCAATATTTACAAGCTGTACCCAGCCCAGGAACATACCCTGCCATGCCATGTAGTTTGATCCAGCCATTGAAGAAATATTCAACATGGTTCCTTTCGCCTGTATCAACAACGGGGCGAAAGCCTGTGTCACTGCCAGAGCTCCCCATACATTGACATCATACATAGCTTTGCCCTCGGCGATCGGCGCGTGCATAAGTGGCCCTAAAAAGCTATTTCCAGCGTTGTTGACCAATATGTCTAGTCTGCCATTCGTCTTTTTGTGTACTTCAGACATACAAGAGGCAATTGAATCCTCGGACGTCACGTCCAAAGATAGAATCTCGATGTCGGGTTCGTCTGCTAAGGAGCCAACCTTGTTTGGGTTTCTCGCGGTAGCAAGAACGTGGCAGCCTGCCTGTTGAAAGGCTTTTGCTAGTGCGAACCCCAACCCACCAACACTACAGCCTGTGATGAGAACAATTTTCTTTGGCATTGTGGTTTCTCTGACGACCTTGGAGGCAAGTGAATCAAAGGAAAGGCTTGTGAGAAATTGAAAATTGCTATCACATCGCTGGTAAGAAACATTAAATCTTCACGGCGTACCTTACTTGGTATGTGTCTGGATAATAGATGTAAAAAAGGCAATGATGACGATGGAAGGGAATTGAAAGTCCGGAACTCAGGTCAAGTGGCGGAGTAAAAATATATGAAAATTTAATATATCTTATAAATACTCCATACAACAATAGAAGGCAACTTGCGGTTCTATACGTATACTGCAAGGCAGTTTAAACCCTCCTTATTAAGTAATATCTTGCTTTAATATCATCGTTACCTAACTTTTGTCACCTTGAAATTAAAAATACAGCACCTAGCGGCGGTGGCTTAGTTTTGTCTTGAATAGGAATATGGAGTATATCATAATATTTCCATGTCAGGTAAGTTAGATAAATTCACGTACAATGCAGTTTGTAAGCTACTTACTAACTTAGTAAGATTTGTCTTTATACATATTACTATCATTATGATTCAAATTGCAATCTGTAAATACATACGGACTTAACTCTCTACAGTATGTATTCATACAATTTCAAGACCCCAGGCTTATTGTCGCGAAAAGGGGGTTTTAATACGGTGTTTTAAACATAACCTAATTTTACGCCTACCTAGGTACCTAGGTACTTTCCTTTCTATATGGAACGATGCATGTTAGGTACACATAAACCCTTACTTTATAAAGAATACTTAGAACTTGATAGCGTAGGGATGTACATAGATAGCTAGAAGCTTAGTCTTTTTACTCACTTCGTCAATCTATTTCCAAACATGACTGCTACGCAAACGCGACAGACTGACGGCCCTGCCGACGAGAACAGAATGAATGGCGATAACTCAAGCCTCTCACTTGACATTGCTGTTGTCGGGGGCGGCATTATCGGCGTTATGATGGCCCTTGGTTTACTGCATCGTGGTATGCGAGTGACCTTGTATGAACGAGCAAATGACTTCCATGAAATTGGTGCCGGCTTCGCCTTTACGGCCGTTGCGCGGGATTGCATGCAACGTCTAAGCCCACAGGTGCTAGAAGCTCTTCAACGCGTAGGAGAGGAGAACGAGCACCCGAACAATCGTTACTGGGATGGATTTAACCCTACCAATAAAGAAGAGGCTCAGTCGCAGAACTCGCTACTCTTCCATATGTCAGCACGCGAATTAGACTATTGGGGATGTCTCCGCTCTCATTTTCTCCGTGAGATGGCTTCGTATTTGCCAGAGGGAATAACGAAGTTCGGAAAGCAACTCAAGAATTACATAGATGATGAGAAAAGTGAGAAGGTGGTGTTGCGCTTTACTGATGGTAGTACCGCCGAAGCGCATGCTGGTATGTTGCACTCCAGTCTCCCCCCCGTGATGTGACGAATTCTAATGCTTCTATAAGTTATTGGATGCGATGGAATCCACTCGCGTACTCGACAGTTGCTTTTGGGCGACGCCCATTCAGCTTCACACGCGAGCTATAGCCATAAGGTTGCCTATCGTGCTATCGTGCCCCTAGCCGACGGTATTGCTGCGCTTGGCGACGACAAGGCAAATAACCAGTGCGCACACATGGGACCAGATGCTCACATCGTTTCATTTCCAGCAAGTAAACCCAAATTCATATAACCCCTTTCAATCTGCATCTATGTAAGGAGATTGGTACTGAAGGTTTGCTCCTGGGATGGAAAATTGTAACCTTGAACGGAATGGGCGTGAATAATGATCACTAACTGCTAAATAATACCTACTTGTAGGTTAATAAGCGGACGCTTCTGAATGTGTTCATTTTCTTACACGATTCGGAACCATGGCCTGATCCAGAAAGAATGACTGCCCCCGGGACGCGGGAAGAAGTTGCGCGAACCTTGCAAGGCTGGAGCCCAGCTATTCGCGAGCTTGTCGAGTTGTTCCCAGAACATTTAACCAAATGGGGTATTTTTGATATGGCTGAAAACCCGGCACCAAAGTATGCCGGCGGCCGTGTCTGCATCGCCGGCGATGCCGCACACGCCAGTAGCCCGTTCCACGGTGTCGGCGCCTGTATGGGGGTTGAAGACGCTTTAGTGCTCGCTACAGCACTAGAAACAACAATGGCTAATGCCCAAAGTACATTGACTACTAGCAAGGCAGATGCAATCTCTACAGCCTTCCAAACTTACTCTGCGATTCGCATCGAGCGTTCACACTGGCTCGTTCAAAGCTCACGTGAGATGGGAGAAATATATGAATGGAGATATGCCTCAACAGGCCGTCATGCTGATAAATGTAAAGCCGAGTTCGAGAGCCGCTCGCGAAAGATTTGGGACTTCGATGTTGACAAGATGGTGGCCGATACCAAGAGCCAATGCGTACGTGAATAAGAATGATACCTACCTCGGTAGTCATTAACAGTGCTTTGGAGAGAGGGGTTTCTATACTAAGTGATACTAGCTCAACAAATATCATTATGTCCTACAGTTCTCAGTGTACCTGATTTAATTTATATGTAAAGGTGTTGGTTGGGATTGGAATAATTTGTTTTCATGCCGGTAGATGATTGAAATAGGTTATTCGGACCGGCCCCACCTTTAACCCCTTTTCCTTTTCGGCACCGTCCTCGGCATGTTCTCCACTTTTATATCCGAGAACTTCCTTCGTTACTGTTACTTCGTATCTTCGAGTAGCTGTTATCTAATACCCCAACTACAGTCATATAATAATAACTCATTCACTTTCATATTCGTCTTGCTTTTCCATTATTTTTCACGAGCCTTTTTTTTTTTCCATGAGTACACTGCAGATAGGGGCTTCCTCCTTCGTATAACACGTCTTTAAGTCCACCTCGTGAATAAATGACCGTATTTAACTTTGAAAATCTAGGTACCATCATAAAACCTTAAGCTGTAGCGAAAGGACCCTATGATGTGAATCGTAAATAATTTACCCCCAAGGGCAATGCAACTCAGGAAGCATACTGATGGATGTCAAGAAATCCTTGATGAACTCGAAGGCATGCACCACATGACAGGCTGGAT
>MU388409.1:0-51950 GCA_022578535.1 Jackrogersella minutella
ATTTCAATCAATCAATATAGGATAACAGCATATTGATATCAATTCAATCAATATGAGGAAAGTGATTGATTGAATTGAATTGTTTTGAACCCTGCTTCCGCCCATTACCAATTTGCACGGCGATGTTCGCTCCGGACCATCAAGTGTATACCAGTGACTAATCGGCCTTAATATAATGCCGTCGAGCTTCTTATAGTACATTATTGTCTAGACGGTATTGGTGTTTTCTTCCATTGGAGGACATATATCCTTAAAATTCACCAATTAGACACGATCCAACTCAGGGGTTCAGGGGTAATTCAGGGGTGGTTTTTCGGTTCGGTGATCCATGCTTTCAAGTAAGCAGTAACCGCTTAAACTCTTGTTACTTGACTCCATGCAGCCAAAACCGCCTTGGAACTTGGCTTCTTCGAAGTTTTGGATGAAATATTATTATTTAGGAGTGTACCTCGAAGTGCTAGATATTATCGTGTAAGTACCGCCTAACTTTAGAGCCAATCAGGACTCAGGTCAAGCACAACTCTCTATCCTGATTGGTGTCTACCTTTACTAAGTACTTTGAACTGGTACACCCTCTGAGAAAAATGCTCAAATCATAAACTATAAGCAACTTGAAATGAGCACCTATTTTATATATGTGGCATTCAAGTCAGGTGACTATCAGCGTTCAATAAGTTGTTAAAAGAATGGGACATTTAAGAAGTAAACTGCTGCTCAAGATAATTCGCTACTTGTCGTCTTCTAGGGTACCTAGTATTGAGTCTTGACCTCTGATTTGCTAGCGATTGCGGAGATGCAACAGCAGGTTGAACTCCCCCTCCTCCACAATGCGACAGAGCCTCGCATCTTGCTCCACGAAAATATCTCATAAATCGGCGTAAACGTAATGCCAACCCATTCGAACGAACAGCAATTTTGGATCGCAGTGTTTCTTTATCTATGAAAACATCATGGAGGCTCTAGGGGCTGTCGGGCTAGCATGCAACATACTTCAGCTCGTAGAGTGTGGATGTAAAGTTACTATGATGGCGAGAGAGCTACATAAATCGGGTCAAGGAACTGCCTATTCCTTTACTACGGTACAAGTTCTTCGATGACATGTACAAAGACTCAGATCTTGCGATGAATTTGTCTCTGCAGTCACTACCAGAGGAAGATGTTAGGAGATCTTTGGATATCACGAGACATTAGGTTAATGGTCGTTGCAAAAGCTTTCTCGTAATTTGTCCCGCACATAGAGAACGATATGAAGGCGACGAGGATGTAAAGCTTATGCACAGTACCGTTCTGGAATTTCTCAAGCAGCCAAACGTTGAGGAAACTATTGAATCTTATATCAGTGGTTTCAACATGGGTGACCGACTATGCCAGACTTTGATCGCCTTCGCAAAGTCTACAGATACAGAAAAATACTACCGTAGACCCATAAACGAATGCTGGTTACCGTATTGGAAGGGGAGTGTATTTGTACATGGTGTTGAAGCCGTCATCACCAGTTACATTTACGGCAACAGTGACTTCTATGCGCCCAAAGCATTGCACACACCGAACATGAGAGACCGAATCATTAACTCTCAAGACCATGTCAATGAAATCGCAACACAAAGGCTCCAAGGGAGACTAGAAAATGGTCGGAATATTATGCTAAAGCATACCATTAGCTACAAGTCTTTAGGTAACACAGCCCTGGTTATTGTGTCTCCCATGTAGATATCCCAGACGCAGCTCGTCACAGCGCGGAAAGCGTCCCGACAGCTGTCTGAACCGACCACCGTAATGGTGGCCTCTCCAGGGCTCACACGCTTCAGACCCATGCGGACTGACACGGAATGTCGTAGAACCGAGGAAAACGGTGACCCAACAGGGCACCCCCGAACTTAGTACGTCGGACACGAGCTCACTTGGAGGAGCCCACGGGAACGGTTAGAGTATAGGTAATCATGTGTGCCGATAGGTTTGACATGTAGGATACTTCGGGCAGGACTAGGACCTTTGTATGCTTAGAAACTAGACTTTAGACCTCAAAGTAGCTCTACACGCCGCATACCCCTTGGGAGGTTTGCGAGGGAAGGTCATTCCCCCTTGCCCCGGCGTTAAATATACCAACCAACCAAGTTGAACCAACCAACAGACGCAGCTCGTTGAGGTACTGGCTACGCGGTTTCTAATGTTCGAGTATTTTAACAAAAACGGGCGCTGCGACCTCCAAGCTATGCGGCAGCACGACCCGCCGGTTATGCAGTGGGTAGTCAAATGCTATCTATCACGTTTTGATCGAGGCACTATACACTCTAAGAGCATTTAGGATGTGAGAAACGCTTTTCGAAGCCGAGATATCCCCTAATGTGGAACTCGCAATTCCCGACAAGAAGGGCGAGGTCTTTTCTAGATGTAATCTATGGGATTTGATTCTCAGGCATCTCCTTTTCAAGGGGTCACCTACATTAAAGACGGAATTCCTCCCCATCGATTCTAAAGCAAAATTAGTTAATTAGGGCTTCGAATTCCAAATTATTGAGCCCTGCATTCGGTACGGGGGTGCATAAGACTTAAGCCTAATATTTAGTCTTTGCTACGAATTGCTAGGTTCTGGTCGACTTCTCGTATAGGTAAGTGTTAGTCTTGCTAATGGCCAACGCACAGTTCCAGATAATCCTATGTTTGAAGGCATATACGTCAATTATCAATTGGATATGGTCCAATATGCAAGGAAAAGGGATGGGTTGCTTACATTAAGGGATATTCTGGCCTACTGCTTTCCTCACGACCGCGACCACCTCTCCGCGCTTCTTGACAAGCGGTGTCCGACTTCGCCTACAGCGGACGAAGTAGTAGAATCCCGCACGCTGCATCCGGTCATGAAAATCCTCTTCCCAGATGAAAATGGATGAGATCCGTCGAGGGATCCCGCCTCGCATCCCGAGAATGCTTTGAGAATTTCGAGGCAAAGATCCGAGGGAAAGGGATCGGAACGTGCGGATAGATCATGATACGATCCCGTATATACGAAGAGCGCAGCCATTATCCGGTTGGTATTGAACTTGATCTAGACTAGGTGGTGACCCACTTGAGAGATTCTGGTTGTATGTATATATAAAGGGGTTAAAGGCCAAAAGGAGTTAAGAGCTCCTAAGTCTTGGATATAATTTAGGCGTCATGAGAGGACTAGACGCTAGCAAGTCTCCTTTCCCTGACCTTTACCTTATATTACGACCCAGAACAACAATCTTCTACATTTCTTAACATAGATTTATATAGGGCGTTAAAGTACCCAATGGTTGGATGAACGTAGGCTGATTTTATCATGTATCTTAACATTGTTAGGGGCTTCTCTAGATGAAAGCGAGTTACGAGCGAGATACCTTTCCAGGTCGCCACGGTATCATTCGTTTAAACTATTGTCTGTAGCCTTTCTACGATGAGACAGATTATTCATATTCAGTGAGTGTTGAAGATGAGTATTAAAAGGAGTTGCCATAATACCTGGTAATAAAACACTAAGACGAAGTTACTATCGCCAAGCCACCCAGGCGCAGGTCGGAAAACAATATTAGGTGTGTATGTATGTATTAATGGACGTCCAGAATCCGATATGTAAAGTCCGTGAATCTCCGGCTATCATTGATGATATGCACATGGCCTCCTGTTGTTCCTGATGTTCCCAACCTTGTAGATACAGACCCATCCTACCAGTCTATGATCTAATATACAACCAACCGCCCTAGCCGTGGGTCATGAATGATCGTAAAGGTCTAAATTGAGGAGCTATAATAGCTCTGATATGTCGATGAGAGTTTGAAGGTCCTACAACGCAAAAGCGGCCAATGCAGCAGCTCCAACTAATCCCAATCCGATCTCGGGTCTGGCGGCAGCACCGGGTGTCGAGGTAGCAGAAGCAGAAGCGGCAGTAGCGATGGCCGAACTGACAATGTTGGATGCCGACGCGACGGCAGAGGGGTCTGACGATGACGCGGCAGTGCAGATTTCGGGGGCAAGAGTACTGAGTTCTGGTAAATTATTAGCATGGTGAGACTAGAAAATGGTGGGAGCCCTTTGATTTCACTTACTTCCAATGTCATCTTGCGAGCAGCCGGATGTGAGGATACAACCAGTAATGCTTGAAAGGAATGAATCCTTCTTATCCCCGCAGAGACATGTGAAGTCCTCAGCCGAGCATCCGGCGCTCTTCGAAGAACTGCTTAGACAACCCGCGGCGCATGACGGTAGCTGGGCAACGAGATCTGGAAGCGAGGTAGAGTTGCTCTGAGCCGCAACGAACGCAGCGAAGAGAGATAATGAAATAGCGGCGAATTGCATGTTTGCGGTTTGACGAAGTATTGTGAAGATTGATTATTTTCGGGATTTCGGGTTGTGAATTTATTTGGTGATCGGATCGATTCGTTCTGATTACGATCTTGCTTTTGTCTTGTCTTGTCTAAACTTCTCTGGCCAGCCAAGAAAAGAGTTAAGCTGTACGATTGTTTTCTTTTGATAACTTCAAAAAACGAGAGAAGCAAGAAAAAAAAAAAACCGACCCAAAGTTGAATAGAGAAGTTTTAATTGATTGATTTGATTGATAGTACACGATGAGAAAAACAGATATGAATTGGTTGGAAGATAAAGATAAAAACATAAAAAAAGGAGATGGTCCGTTTAAAAGTTAAGACTTTACCTAAATTCAATATGACCAAGAACACGAACAATGCGATTTCCCAACTTTCCCAACTTCCCAATTAACCTTTTGGCCACGCATTTGTAACGGAAAGGCGGCTGTGCAAGGATGAATAATTGTAGGCTGTGTAGCCGGTACCCATTATTTGTAACCGCGATCCAGCAACGATTATCGGCCACAGATCAAGATGAGTGGATGCGACTTTCTGGAAAGTGGGGTTGAAACGGTCTTGGCGTTCGTATTGAAACGCTTGTCGATTCTTGTCTTGTTTGATGGAATCTCCAGCTACGATTGACGTCACATGCTATGGGGTACTTAGGTACTTCTATCTTAGGCAAGAAATTGGTAAGATTGATGGATCACATATTTTTGGATGCAGCGATTCTCCGATCATTAATGGGTCAGTTGGAGTGTGGCTAGTACCTATGGCTAATGCATATGGCGGTGCAATGTCAGTCTTTAAATCCCGAATCTTGGGACTTTCAATGGCGAAATCTAAACCACAATCACCAAATCGCATATCTCGCATATTATCTCGCAATGCCATTCGTTCAGCCTCAAACACCCCTTGCAATATTGTGATAGATTCACCAAAACGCGCATTATCTAGGATGATAACATCAATAGGAATTCTGCTGTTCAACGTACATTTCCATCCAAGTTTCCATATCTACTGCCGACGCGTTGTGCATGGCAGCCAACAACTTCACTACTACCATAGTAGATCATCAGCTCTTCGCCTGTTGGGGAAAGTCAGCCTCCATTCGAGACACTTAAAAGCTCGCGTGAGCAGCGGTTAAGTAGCACGTCATTCATCCCACCTATTCTCACATACCTTTTCCCATATTGTCCTATTATGAATCTCTCTGGGGTTTAAATACCGTGGCCCCAAGGGTTACGGCCCTGCTGTCATGTCTTCTTCCAAACAAGCAGCAGGCTTTAAAAGTGACTCGGTTGATCCGGTCATTTCTACCTCATCTAGTGACTCCGTCGCCAATGAAGACGATATTAACTCAGGTTTTGAATTATCAGTCTTAGATGCCGTAGAGTCCAGAACCCCAAAATTATTCCGGCTTTCGACTAAAATGTCTTATCAACCACTCGCCTCAGATGACCCGGATAAACAGAACACATACGGATCCTTAGATTCGACGCCTACTCAGAGTTCCATAGCTCTTCTCGCTGACCGTTTTCGAGTCGATGATCCCGTGGCTGATATAGAAAATCCCTTTTTAGACACTGAAACTGCAGAGTACTGGCGATTGGTCTACGATAATTGTCAGTATGAGTGCAGGCATGTTTTCAACCCGAAGCTCGAATGGTCGGCCAGGGAAGAAAAGGAGTTGATTCGTAAGCTTGACTGGAAAGTCTGCTTATGGGCGGTATGAAACCGCCTAGATGCCATTCTAATAGCTACTGACTGACACCTTGTCCGTCCCAGTGCGTGATGTTCTTCGGCTTACAAGTAGACCGCGGCAATCTCTCGCAGGCCGTCTCTGATAACATGCTAGATGATCTAGGTCTAGACACCAATGGTATGAATCCATGCATGTATTCAGATATCAACTCTCAAAGACTCTTGAGCGAACGTGCACTGCCATTGGTCCTCAAATCATCTTCTGTCTATTTTGATATAAATGGATGTACAAGCCTTACTAATTGTAGTATATAGACTACAACTATGGACAGTCCATCTTCTTGGTCTCCTTCCTGCTCGCTGAATTGCCTTCACAGCTCTTATCGAAAGCTGTAGGCCCAGATCGTTGGATTCCTACCCAGATGGTTTTATGGTCCTTTGTCGCCATATCGCAATGTAGTCTGACCGGCCGCGGATCCTTCTTCCTAACTAGAAGTTTGCTCGGATTTCTCGAGGTAAATGATGGCGCTCAAGGCCTCTCATTTGGTCCTCGATCTAATATATTCGGCTTTAGGGTGGATTCATCCCGGACCTAGTACTCTGGCTCTCGTACTTCTACACATCGCGCGAACTTCCAATCCGGCTCAGTTATTTCTGGACAACGCTTTCGCTGACGGGAATCATCACGTCTTTGCTAGCTTTTGCATTACTCCACCTCCGAGGCGTTCTCGGTTGGGAAGGCTGGCGGTGGTTATTCTTAGTTGAGGGATGGATTACTCTGTGCGTGGGGATCGCCTCCTTTTTCATGATGCCTGCATCCGCAGTACAGACGAAGACATGGTTTCGCCCCGACGGCTGGTTTACAGAGCGAGAGGAGGCGATTGTCGTCAATCGAGTGCTCAGGGATGATCCTTCTAAAGGGGACATGCATAACCGCGAGGCGTTGAGTCCTAAACGGCTGTGGGAAGCTTTGAAAGATTACGACTTATGGCCACTCTATGCTATTGGTCTCTTTGCTTACGTACCACAAACACCCCCGAAGAACTATCTCACTCTCACACTTCGATCTCTGGGGTTCAGCACCTTCAATACCAACCTCCTAACTATCCCAGCTGTAAGCATGAACAATGCCAGTGTCACAACCCACTTTTCCACTGACTTCTACTAGGACATAATACACATAATCAATCTAATCCTACTCACCAGGATATCCGAGTGGCTGAACGAGCGATCACTCGTAGCTATCGCACAACCTCTCTGGACCCTACCATGTATCTTTGCTCTGAGATTTTGGGGAGGTGTGGTTGAAGACAGATGGGGCACTTACGCAATCATTGTGACCTTACTATCCTATCCATATTGTCGTGCGTCTATACCTTCATCACCCTTATCCACTTATTTCTCCAGCTGACATTTTTATTAGACGCGATCCTTGTTGGCTGGTGTTCCAAGGTAAGCTGCGTGTCTGAATGTTTTTGGCACTTATCTTTGGCTGACATTACTTTCCTGAAGAACTCCAACAACGTCGGTACACGGACAGTCTCAGCCGCCTTGTATAACGTAGGTCAAATTTCCGACATGGTACATGAATAACGAGGCTAACGTTCCACCAGATGAGCGTCCAATCCGGGAATGTATACGCTTCATATATTTACCGCGATGACGATAAGCCACTATACCGCCGTGGAAATACGACGCTTCTGGTAATTAACTTAGTTTCTATTCTCGTGTTCCTACTTACAAAACTCTACTACGTCTGGAGGAACAAGCAAAAGGAACGCGTCTGGAATGCCTTGAGCGAGGAGCAGCAGATCGAATACAGGAAGACGACTAAGCTCCAAGGCTCTAGAAGACTTGATTTCCGGTTTGCTCATTGATGAACAGGGGGCTTATATGGGTCTTATAGACTACCCCCTGAAAAGGCACAACTTTATTATGACAAGCCCATGCTCGTACCTTTTTCGAAAGTGAATACTGTGTTTATTCGCTTTTCATAGGGCAATAATTGCCGTTATGTATGAGACGATATTGAGGATTGTACTGCTAGTACGCCATCTTCTCCCCATTCCATCGAACGTATTCTCCATTGGGAAGCTCGGGACCCACGGGAGTCCTGAACCTGAGAATCGTATCTGCCAGCGAGCTCATGCAGGTGTCCATATCATCTTCACCACAGAATCCAGTCATCTTAGTTGCGACATAGCCGGGGTGCACTGCCAGGGTCTTCACTCGTGAATCTAGGAACTTGATGAGGTCAATAGACATTGTCTTCGTTAGCTGGTTGACACCAGCTTTCGATATGCAATAACATGCGTTCCCCCCAGTGTTGTCTTGTACGATTTATTAGTACCGTTTAGTATCTTGAGAAGACGTTGAAACGATTATTGGAATTACCTTCAATGCTAGCCATATCTGAGGAAATGTTGATGATCTTGGGCAAGCGTGCCCGGTTTAAGGACGGGAGGAAAGCCTTGGAGGCCAGGAACGGACCCCAATGCCGGGGAAGCCTTCATCAGAAACTCGATACACAAGTCTAGACCGACGAACCGGGCTTTTAGTACGCACCACGACGTTGACTTGGAAATAGCTCATCAAATCATGAGCAGACTGTTCCGTAAAGAGCTTCTCATCCCAAAGCTGGTACACCTCGGCAACATTGACGAGCACATCCAACGGACCATCGCCGAAATCCTCTGCTGCCCGGTTGATGGAACTCTCGTTCGTAGCATCGACCTCGAACGTCTTGATTCCTTTGCCTAAGAGCCGTTTTGCCACCCCACGTCCAGATCAGCGGGTACACACGATAGGGACTAACGCAATCCTGCGAAGTGCAACCTCACCTCTGCAACTGAAGGATCGTCCCTCGTCTGCGGCCGGCACGTCCCGTACACCGTGTGACCCAGTACCTGGAGGCGGCTGGCGAGCTGGAAGCCGATGCCGCGATTCGGCCCTGGCATCCTGTCAGTTCAGGACGCAAGAGCGGAACCCCTTCCGCGCGCTGGAATCGGGGCCAGCGAGGAGGCGGAGGAAACCCTGAAAGTAACTTGCAGCACGCGATGTAACCCCACCGCGTTGAAACTCCAGTGCGTCTGTAGGATATTACCACATACCGAGAACGAAGATCCGCTGCTTGTCCGCCATTGGTTGCGGGTAGGGGGCTTGTACCGTGCTAGGTATGTAGGTAATTTCCGTAGCCCGCGAGGGGAGTTCTGAGGTCAGGATAAGGTTTATGGATGGGGTAGAGGAATGTCTGTGATGAGGCATGTGAGATAATCGAGCCTCATATCTTACTACGTGCGCATCGGTTGAGCTGAAGGATCCATATGCTGCATGGAACTGGGCAACCGTCATAAGGGATGCTAATCGCGCCTGTTTCAAATCTCATGGGCCCAGGTGGGTATTCCGTAGTATCCCAACTATCATAGTTGGCATGTCTCATAGATCTCTTTTAAGCGGGTTCCGGGCAGAGTATTATGCTTCCCGTATCCATAAGGATAATCTTGCCAGTCTAAAAGCCATTCTTTACTATAAGGGAACAAAAGAATCTGCATTTACTATATTGTACGGGCGGTCAGTGACGAAGTATGAAAGATAATAAAGCGATTTCATGTATTTTTTAGGTATGGAAGGGAGAGTTCTGGACTCAGAAGATAATTGGAGGCAGGTGAAGAAGCTCATGTGCTTAGCGAGGTTGTATCCTCCGCCTACAAGTGTCAATATTGTGACTCGAGACACATTATCACAATTTAAATTTCAACTATTTACATTGACCGCCTTTAGAACTCTCACCTAACTCAGGATTACACGAATAGTGAATATTTAGGTCATACTTAAAGACTGGTTTTTTTGAAGACATGTCTGTCGTTCTATTGTACGTGGAAATGCTACTCTGTTGCGGCTTCTGACGATGTGACGCCAGGGTTGTAGCCGCCATGTATGCACAAAAAGACCCAACAGCTGTGCCAACTCCGTAGATTTTGTTTTGGCATCATGTGCAGTAATCCTTTAGGATTCACTCTTGGTTCTCCGACTAGACTGACTACATCCAGGTTAGAATAGATTTGCAATCGGACCGTCAGCTCAATACTAGTCTCTAAGCCGTCAGAGATTCATCTTCCAATGCTTCAACTATCGTTAGTGGTTCCTTGACGAGACTGTGCTCCAAAGTAAATATTGGTGACGGCTGTATGCACCGGCCGTATATGCTAGTCAAGCAGATCATAGTAATTCATTGGCCGCAAGAGCAAGGGACATTTGAAAATCATGTGAAGGCTGTAACATAAGTATGAAAATCAACAGCGAATAATGACCCAGGTGACAAAATCAAGTTTTGGTCAAGACGCGGGGACGAAAGGAGTGGGTAGTGACGGTATAAGTTATAAATATGCTAGAGTTGACAATAGAGCTGGAATGGTAAATGAACATTCCGTATATATCATTGAACCTTACATTGTCATAAAATCATCTTTATAGTATCAATCACTTATCACTATGCCAAGTGCAACGAAAGAAGAAGTCATCAGCTACGACATCAACGTCCCATATAAGATTACAGACGACACCCGAAACAAGGTTAAATATCCCGAGTACATACCTAGCTGGGATAAGGTGTGGTTCGAACCTCTTCCACCCTTTGAGTTTCAAGATCCTGCTCTTAGGGTAAAAGACAACTCGCTTCCAGAACTTCACAAGGCCGGGATCAAGGTGACGAACATCACACCAAAGCTAGGCAGCTATGTGTCAGGCATCCAACTGAACCAGCTCAACGACGTCGCCAAAGATGAGCTCGCCTGGCTTATTACCCAGCGCAGGGTGCTCGCGTTCCATGACCAAGACCTCATCGACGACGGGCCGGCTACACAGCAGGGTTTTATGAACTACTACGGCAAGCCGAACTACCAGCCCGTTTCTGGTAGTATTAAAGACCATCCAGGCTTCCACATTATCCAGAGGGATGGCAACAAGGATGAGCTTACTAGGTTTCTGGACCAGAAATCTACCACCACGCTCTGGCATCAAGATGTGAGCTACGAGATCCAGCCTCCCGGATATGTCATGCTTGGTTTCCTCCAGGGTCCGGATAATGGCGGTGATACTGTCTTTGCTTCGACGGACACCGCGTACAAGTAACTATGGCCCCACTTACCCCTTTAATTGAAAAGAAGCTAACATGAACCACTCGCTTGAAGACTTCTTTCACCGATAATGCAAGAGCTGGTCGACAATCTACAGGCCGTCCACACCTCATCCAAGATGATCAACCACACGCGCCTAGCCGGAGGCCTCGTCCGCAAGGATTCCGTTGACACGGTACACCCGATTGTCAGAGTGCACCCGGTGACGGGCGAGAAGTGCCTCTTCGTCAACGCCGAATTTATATCTAAGATCATCGGGCTCAAGGAGACGGAGCAGAAGATGCTGCTGGAATTCCTCATGCAGCACATAATCATGGGGCACGATTTCCAGGCCCGCATCAGCTGGGCCCCAAGGTCGATCGTGATCTTTGATAATCGCTCTACTTGTCGTAAGCCACTGCCCATCTACCATATCATCCCCCCCTCCCCCCCCGCATTGGTTTTAATATTTGAAGGAGATGTTAACAGTGCTTCTCTAGATACTGCGGTGGTGGATTATGTGGATGACGGAGAAAATTCAACAGTGAGACACTTGTTCCGGCTTGCGGCGATGGCGGAGAAGCCTATTCCGGTCTCCAGGGATATCTGAGCTCCGCTTGTGCAGCGAAGGATCCACATCGAGAATTGACGATAGTTACGATATACACTTTCCCTTTTCTTATGGATATGTCTCAAGCTTTGCGACATATATACTTCTCGTCATTCCAAGGACTCGTCTCCGGGGTAGTGTAGCATTGCACGTGTTCGGTTGAGCCTCAATAGGGGACCTTGTAGCACATCAATAATGGCTCGGGTACTTACGGTGATGTGCCGCATGATTACCCGAGTTTATCGGAGGTTGCTGATGGACGTTTCCGTATCGGTAAGCCTAAACGGGAAATATAATAGGCAAATACACGTAGGTAATGGAAACTACCTTGGTCCTAATCCGGTCACTCGACCGTCTCGAGAATTTTCAGCGCAATGCCGCGAGTAAAACTCGGGCAGTTATAACAACCATGAAAAGGGCACAATAGCGTAGTACTTCACTTAAGCTATTGCCCATTGCTAACACATCCTTTTTCTTCCCCCTCCTCCCTTCTCGACTTTAACTAGGTTATTCATCCCCAAGTAGGCAATGATGACGGAAACTCAAACAATTCCACTCACAGTCCGGCAGGCCGGATCCGATTCAGAGTCACCTCCGGTGCCGGCCTTGCCACCAATATCACGCAAGAAACAAGCCGCAGTGCTCTTTTCTGCCTTCGTCACCATAGCCCTTACGATAGGGTACAACCAATGCTTCGGTGTATTTCAAGAGTATTACCTCTCAACTAGCCAAGACATTCTGGTACCCGCTCCGGCCGAGCAGACCTCGCCGCCGACAGCCCTGCTCGCGTTCGTGGGCACGCTGTGCTATGGGCTGACTTGGGCAGGAGGCATCCTTGTGAATCCCGTGATATCGCGGATCGAGCATGGAACTTGGGCCCCAACCACGCCCTCGACCCGGCTCTGGCGCCGCAGGGTACTGCGCCTGTTGACGCCAAGGACGATTACCATTTCAGGGGTGTTATTGATGTCTCTAGGGTTTGCGCTGGCCTCTTTGAGTACTACTATATGGCAGCTTCTACTTACGCAGGGCTTCCTTGTTGGCCTTGGAATGTCGCTTCTATACTTCCCGCTCCTGGCTCCTGCGCCTGAGTATTTCACCAGCCATCGGGCCACGGCCATGGGCTTTGTCAGTCTTCCGTTCTTCCCTCTTCAGATGATATCGGGGATACCATGCTCTTTTATATCTGAATAGTAGCTGTATTTCAGTAACTTGAAAGACGCAGCCTTTTCGGTGACATTCTCCAGAGACGTTACTGCTAACGCGCCTTGGCACATTTCTTAGATCCTAGCTGGTGGCGGCACCGGCGGTCTCATATTCTCGTCCGCGATCCGTGCACTCCTCAGTTCCGTCGGTGGTCGATGGACCCTCAGGATTTACGCCGTCTTCAACCTCATCGCGGGGTTACCGATAGCCTGGGCAGTGCCGCGGAGTCGATTCGCAGGTGTGTCGACCGCGGAAGTACCGGAGCGGCGGAATACCCACATCTCGCGCGCATTGGCTTTGACGCCGGCGTTCCTCTTCTCTGTTGTAGCCGCTTTTCTCCAGGTTAGTATTTGAGAGGGATTTACCCTATTTTTCCGAGGCGAAAGTGTCGCCTTGCTCCCGTGGTTATCAGACTGCCGCTTTGGCCCTTAATCTCAATTTGTTCCATCCATCCCAAAGTTTCCGTGACTGACCGCCAACTTTAACACAGGCGGCCGGCGCCCAGCTGCCCCTTTCATTCATCCCATCCTACACCGTAATTCTCGGCCTCACCGCCTCCAAAGGCGCCAACTTCCTCGCCGCCAGCAATGCCATCAACGCCGTGTCGCGGGTGCTAACAGGCTACGCCGGCGACCGCCTTGGGCGACAGAACACGCTCGTATTGACGCTCCTGCTCGCCGCATCTAGCGTCTTCGCGTTCTGGCTCTCTAGCGTTCTAACGACGACCTCGTCCTCATCGCTCTCACTCTGGCTAGCCTTCATTGTAATGTACAGTTTCTCCGCCGGTGGATATTACGCGCTATTCCCGGCTCTTATCGCCGAGGTCTTCGGCATCCGGCAGTATGCCGCCGTGAACGCGTTTATACTGTTTGTGAGGGGCCTGGGAACTATGTTTGGTAGCCCGGTTGGAGGACAGCTGCTGGGGAGTTCAGAACAGGGGACGGGCGCTTATGCCAGTATTGCATATTGGGATGGCGCGCTTTTGATGGGTGCGACGGCGTGTTGTGTTGGGGTGAGGTGGGCAGATGGGAAGGGGAAGGGATGGAAGTGGATTGCTTGAGGTTGACATCCCATGGTCTGTAGGCGTACGAGTCATGAGACGAATAATCGCGTACCTTGTGTTCTCATCTTAACAGCAAGCTTGGCCTTCTCAGATGGTGAGAACTCGCTCAACTGGACAATTTCATCCGTTCCCGGGAACTGTCGGGTAGTATATAACTATTAGTATGAATTATACAACCTCTTCACTCATATATAAGGATTACTTTTTGGTGTATGTGATCCTTCATATCTCATAGCTTGTTATAAAGAATCGTACCTAGGTACTCTCCAGTGTCTTCGTCAATTCTCAAATATGAGGAGGTAGTGAAAGGTCAAAGTTTTAATTCCGATCTATCCCGATCTTCAGCAAGTACAACTGCTTTACACAGATGAATGACTGTGGCTACCTATTGTGGCTATTGTGGCTATTGTGGCGTGTATGTTCTTATCATACCTAGAGATAAGGTTGCCCGGGTGATAGGCTATTGATTCCAATGATAATAGTAAGATTGCGCAAGCTGCTCAATATTGAAAATCACGGTGCTACCATGCTCTACATCCGGTAAAGGCAGAACGGTTGCCTAGAGTGTTATTAGGTACGCAATTGTTGGTGTTATCACGCATTCGACATGGTATGAATTCAAGTTTAGTAGCAGTCTTCTCAAGGGTGAAACTTGTTCAGTTTGTGTTGCATGAATATCAATAGCTTTTATGAGGGATGATTGGTGTATTGGCGAAAGACAAAGTCGATATCTTGGTGTAAAACACCATATGCCCTTAATTTTTAACCTGTATTGGTGATTAATAGAAGCGATCGAGCTGAGACGGTTCGACTTGATTACTCGTGGCAGTTAGAGGTTTGGTCTGAGCTTTTAATACATTGGAAATTTACACCCCGGAAGGGATGGTTATAGTTAGGCTATTGGGTTGCCGAGATTTTATCATAAGCGCTAACGTTGAAGAATAATGAAAAAGTTGCGAGGTATCCGAAGAAAGTGCTCGCTGAGGAAGAATAGCGTACCAATGAGTTCTGAAGCTTTAGTCATTCCGGATACTGGGGGTGTTGCAAAATGGAGTATTCGATGGTTATTGAATACCTAGGTAATAAAAGTAATAATACCGATGAAATATTGGTAAGGTGAACAGACATCGTTGGAATGGGTGATTGAACTTTTGGTGCTGATTATTTCTGACCTTACCTATCCTCCATTCGACTTCTTTCACGACAAGATTATAGTTGGACTTCACATGTCTTTTGAAATGTTATGTCTTGGAAGAAAATTTCCAAAGTGCTTGGGAAATGGGCAACATGATATATCTAAGCTGCATGCTAAGTAATTACAATGACGTTTAGAAAAGTTCATAAAAAGAAATATGAAATGTGAAGAAATGCGAATCGAAGATCGGACTATAATTTCACGAGTCTAACCCAACTTGGTCATGAAACGACATCGTTCTTGTAGATGCTGCAGAGCGCTAGGTTGAATTTGTGCGGGCCGAGAAAATACACTAATCCGAAACTGGTTGTGCATCAGATGTTGATTGGTTGGCGCAAGATCTCACCAGTTCGGCGAACTCCTCCTCATTGGTCAATGATTTGCACTTGACCCTGTCTCTATAGCGTTGCCGTGGCAACAAGTTGCAGCTACCATCAACATTAGAGCTACGCTACCCCGGTGACTTCTACTTGGAACTTGGAGCTTGCATTCAATACTATCTACAACCTGAACTCCTCTCGCATACATTCCCTACCTCTACCTTATCTTGCATACCCAGATCATCCATCCTAGAAATATTATCCACTTTCACTTGTCGTAGAAGTTGATAGCTTCAACGACAGAGTACTCTCTAATTGCCTGAGAAATACTAAGAAGAAGAACCGCAAAGCGAGACTACCATCTCACTTAGACCTCTTCTATCAGCCTGACCAAGGCAACACTTACACGCTTTTCTAGTTCTCGTCTGCCAAGTTCGCCTGCTGCTGCTGAGGACAACCTAAGAGCTTAATTGCCCGGCCAGACTGGCTTGCGCTGCGTGAGGTGAGTGATTCATTGATCCCAAAGTCCAATTCCATGATACGCCTTCGCGTTGTGACCCGAGAAACCGGCGACTGACGGATAGATGCAGTTACGGAACCAACTGATAGCCAATTCGGCAACCAGGATCTATCGACAATGGCCCCCACTCCGAACTCGACTCCAACCACGATGCTGTCCAATCCGCCCCAAGGCGGTCTTCAGGCCCGGAATCGACAACACAGACGACAAAACTCGACACCCACCGGCTTTGAGACGATGAAGATCGCGTCAAACCTGCCCAACATGCATCTACATCATCATCAACAACAACGATCACGAATGTCCCATCGCCGGGGCATGAGTCTCGATACTCGACGACAACAACACCCACACCAACAACAACGACAGATGCAATCCCCGACCATACCACAACGGCAGGAGTTCCCAATGGTAAGTAATACTACTAACAATACAGGATCAATCACATCACAGCATGTGCTGCGAGAAGCGCAGCAGCAACGCATGGCTCGCCCGGGCCCCCAGCAGGCATACGCGAACTTGGCAAGCGACGACAACTACTTACTGTCCCCTCATGGGACACCACAAACACAGAGCTTTGAAGGACATGGGTTTGGTAATCTTCCAAATCAGCAGGAGATGCAGATTAACTTGGGGATGTACAATGGGCAGATGGATGCCATGATGAAGAAAAACCAGGAGAGTTTCTCCAGTAACATGACAATGTCCCAGGACTTCGACCAATTCCCGTCCAGTGCACTCTCTACACCCACGTTCATGAGCTACCAGGACAGCCCGACAGGAACTGGCGGCTGGATCTCCGAGGGAGAAACGTCCAGCACCAGGACGAGCTCCCGTCGAATTAGCAATGGCATCATGGACAGGGTTAGCAAGTTCGAAACCTTAGGACTTGAGGTCCACAGACCTTTGACGCCTCCTCGTCAGAATGCCACAGGTAAACAGCCTTCCAACTAAACCAACAATTTATAACTAACAGCAACTAGATTACTTCCCACTCACCCCTATGGAAACTCCCCATGACAGAACCATAAAGCATGCTCAACCACCGCAAAGATTCGCGGAAGGTTACGATGAGTCAATGGAGGAAACCGTCAAGCCGATAAGACAATCTTCAAACCGACAATCGCGGACGAACTTCGACGAGATGCGGCAAGCAGCTGAAGCCCAGCAGGCACCGATGCCCATGCCGAGTCGAGCCAACACAATGCCTCTGCTAGAGACATTCAATCCACCGTCGGACCCAATGGCGGAGTTCCTAAATATGGGCCATATCGGTAACAGCGGCCTCAGGATCGACACCGCCTTCGATGGACTTCCCGCTTCTTCGCATCCTCTCAGTGCGAGTTCGGATCTTTCCGAGCACACGACGCCTATCACACCCAACATGGCCGAGTTCAACGGTTCATTTGATTATAAACCCTCCAATCCAGACTCTGATGGGCTCACCAGCCAAGGATCACCTTCGACCGAGAAGCTTTCCTGCCGTGGGTCTCCACACCATCGTCGAAACGAGTCGATGGCTAGCATTGCTAGCGCCGCAAGCATCGCCAGCATTGATATTGAGAAGACCAAGACGTCAACGGGAATCACTCTTGAGGACATCCACCAGTACATTTCCGGTCCGGATCCCAGAGACAACAAATGGACTTGCGTCTTCGAGGACTGTAACAAGAAGTTCGGCCGAAAAGAGAATATCAAGTCCCACGTGCAGACGCATCTCAATGACCGCCAGTACAAGTGTCCAACCTGTCACAAGTGCTTCGTTCGACAGCACGACCTCAAGAGACACGCAAAGATACACACGGGTATAAAACCCTATCCTTGCGAATGCGGCAATAGCTTCGCTCGCCACGACGCGCTTACTCGACACAAGCAACGCGGGATGTGCATTGGCGCGTTCGACGGCGTGGTGAGGAAAGTGGTGAAGCGTGGACGTCCACGGAAGCACCGACCGGACATTGATGAGCGCAAGGACAAGTCAGCACGCACACGCAGAAAGAATCAGTCCACCTCATCAATCTCATCACAATCTGGATATTCGGACACCTCCGCAGGCAACTCGCCGGAGAACATCGATCAAGATTTCGGCATGTTGGATGATATCATGGACGTCTCGATGGGCGGCACGACAATGAACCCAAGCTCACTCCAGGGCTTAGCTTCGTCCTCCGCTCCGATGCCGAGTCTCGCAGGCGATACGCCGATGAGCAAACATTCACCGTCGGCGACCAGCGTACACTCGTACGTCTCACAACTGTCGCACATGTCGCTTCACCAGGAACTGGTTCCGGACATTATATCGTCACGGCCGGCATCTCCGGCAAAGAGCGTGGCTAGCCAGTTCAACGAGCTTCCCGAGCTTTCTCGATCCTCGTCCCCGCCGTCCGGCAGTCGGTACTTTGACGCCGAACCAAACTCCAGCGGCACCGAGCTCACAATCAGCTCCGCCGTCGAGCCGTCGAGTATCCCGAGCTTTGTCGGGCTAGGCGAGAACGAGGACGACATACTGCTGCAGTTCACCAACAATGACTCGAGCATGTTGATGCTCAACCCCGACACCAAGTTCGACGAGGCATTCGACAGCGTCAACATGTTCACTGAGAACGACGACCTGTTCTTCGGCAGCGGCTAAGTACTGCCTGACGCGTCATCTGATGTCTTTTTCTCGCCAATCCTCTCAGTTGAGGGTCGATCTGATATTTATGTTTCGGAGTTTTATTTAGAAGAAAAGCAGGGCGAACTAGATCGGGAATCTAATGAAGACTTACTATGCCCGATTATAATACTTGACCTCGGAGCTCCGACACGAGCTCTTCTTTTCTCTCTTTCTCTCCGGGTCGGGTCAAAAATCATGTATGATACTTGTGGGATTACGACGTCTTGGGGGGGGGGGGGGGTTTTCGGGCGAAAAAGGGGAATCCAAGGAGGGCTGGATGGTCATTTTTTCGGCGTTCGAGCGTCGATGCGAAGTGACCGTCTTTCCGGTCTTTAATTTTTTGGTGGCGGTGCCTTATATCTTTTTCTCCATAGGAACAAATACCATCGGGATTGTAGTCGCATATTTCGTTTCCATCCATGTTTTTTCTGGTAGATCCAATAATTGTGACTATGTAAGCAACGAAGTTTCGCATATAATATCCCTAGTAATCCCTAGTCATGTTCATGCATACATTAACATTGAGGGGAGTGCATCTTATCGGTAGTTATTATGTCTAACAATCACCAAGAATGGAACTAATAAAAAAGCTGGTACCTAGGTCTGCCAGGTGTCATCCAATAGGACTGGTTGGTTTGATTATTGGGCAGCTATCCGTTGAAAGTGCCTCCAGTATCAATGCGTCTAGACATCATCTGATTCTCAACAACTTTTCTTCTCCATCGGTTCAACACGAGCCAACATATACAAACAAAATATCAGGGTACTATCTCATGCGTTAGAGTCAACTCTACCTTCTTCATTGATTGGAATTGACCGGTAATGTTTGGTCTAGTCAGAGTTCATTGTCATTAAGGCCTAGCCAAGTGCTTTCTTTTTTTAACACCATTGGCAATAAACGACAATTTGCCAAAAACATTGAAAATTTTCAATTGATTGCCCTTGGAACACAACTACCTCATACTCACCATGTTTACTCCAAGCAACACCCCATATACCTCTCACATATATCCCATTGGCAATACTCCTGCAGTCAGTCTTACTAGGAGTTTGCCACAAGGGATAGATGCCGACTTACTACTCCTTGGATGTGGAGATGTCCGCAATATTCTATTCACCCTTTACACTGAACGAGGGTTCCGTAAGTCTCCTCGCCATTGCCTTCCTGTTTCTCTTGTCTTTGAGACATCGCGCAGCGCGACTAGAGAGTTGCTGGAGTTTCTTTTGATGGAATTGAGCATCAGTTTTTGCCATTTTTTGTGGATTCTACTAACGTTCAAGCAGCACCTAGAAAGCTCGATATTACATGTTGTGATACCGAAGCTGCTATAATAGGTACGTAGAACTACCTATATAAAGTGACTAAATTTATGCTTAAATGTTTTAGCCCGGAATGTTCTTCTATTCACCCTCCTCATCGATGGCACCAACGCAGACAGCCTATGGGATATCTACTACCATCTTCGCATCAGTGAAGAATCAATGACTTTCATAAAGAATCAAGCCAGGAAAATAGTATCCCTATCAAGCAGCATCGAGCAATGGAGTGAAGAGCGTTATGGGTCAATGCTAAGATTCTGTGACGCAACCTCTCTGCAATATGTCAGAAAGGTCTGGATGAAGTATGCATTGCCCCAGCCTCTGAACAAAATCAGCTTTGAAAAACGCCTAGAGCGCATTCGAGAGCTCAGGAGAACTTTGACTGGGAAACGTGCAGGGGAACCCGTTGGTATGTTCACTGGCGTTAGGTCTGCATCTCCCTTATTACTCGCATCCATGGAAGAAATCCCCAAAGTCAATGATTACTTCTGGAAGTATGGCACCTTATCTAGGAAACGAAATACGACACCTAATCCAATGTTCTCGGAAATATTATCTGTCAACACGTGGCTTCACTTTGGCACAGATCCCATTCAAGGATTTCATCTCGCCGCTGGACTAACGAAACTTGCCCCAACGTCCCCGCTTCGACCTAATAAGAATGATGAGGTCTTCAATGTCGTCGGAGCAGCCAAGGCACAATTTCGGGAGTGGGTAGCAGCATTTCAGGACACCCCAGGAAATCGTATCACTATCAGGTTCGCCGTATCTGATGCTTTATCGTTCAGCCATGGCTTGCAGATGACTTCGACTTCGGAGAACAAGTTGACAAATATTTTCCGGCGACCGTTCGACGTAACAGCTGTCGAGTTCGATCCAGCGGCTTATGCTGGGACCAAACTGGCACCAACAAAATTCGATGCAATTGACACTTCAAATCTAGTTGATGTCGTCGGTACACTAAATGTAATAATTGCGGCCATGCCTTTATTAAAGCCTTCGGCAAGCTCTACACTGTGGATAGAGACGATGGCCAAAACGGAGGGGACGGGAAAACGAAAACTTGACACTCTATTGCGTGGTCACACACCGACTTTATCTCTCCTGCTTGGTATATCTCCAGTCGACTATTGGACCAATGCGACATCTACGTCTTGGGTAGACCAGGTCCTGTTGAATGAGCTCGCTCCATCAACAAGTACAACACAAGTGCAGTCACGATATGCTTTAAAGTTAGCGCAGCCTTTCTCGCATAGCCCCGATGATCACGAGCTTCTACATGTTGAACCAAACGCGCTCGCCGAGGCTGTGTTCCAGATATATAGTCAAATGTTTGTGAATGATAACCTTGAGTTTGTCAAACTAAGTCTCGAAGATGTCGAAAAGAGGCTTCGAATTGAGGAGTGTCCTTTCTTCCACAGAGGCAGCTTCGTGGCATTAGTCAAGCATATACAAACAAGAACTTCAACCGATTGGCCATTCTTCTGGAGGAGATTGCTACAATTGATAGACCATGACGCTGCGAAAACTTCAATCATGCGTACTGTCTATCGTCAAGAATTAGGTACTATGCTTCATCTTCAAGGCCTACATACCGAGCAGGGGCTTGGGGGCGAGGTTAGTGAGGAGCCTGGCTTGGGCAGCTTTCACTCCTGGAGCAGCATGCCTGAAGTGGTATGCATCACGGTCGTAGTTCCGAGGGAGAAGGTCGACAACTTATACAGCACTGACATCAGCAGACTCCGTGTACCAACACTCGAAGGTATGGTGAGATATAAAAGCTTACCCTCCAAACTGCTTCAACTTGCTTGTGTGCACCTCACATTTGGGCACGTCGAAACATTAGGAGATCACGAGGCCGACGATTTCTCAATAGTTGTTCACCAGGATCCTATCGGTTGGCAAGGGAAGTCCCCCTTAGTAGCTTCTTTCTATGTACCATCCAGTGCTCTAGTAGAGTTCGAACCGAATGATGCAATAGTTGGACTCGGCGTTAGTACTTCAATTTTCAGCTTTGCAATTTTCGGGCACTTGCAACCTACTATGGCTGTTCATATGACGACACTGAGCGATACAGCTAATGTCTTCGTTACCAAATATGGGCCAGGAATGTCTGGATACCCCCTTTCAAGGGGTAAGCCCGAACCTGTAGCAGGGAATAGCACCACCCAAGCTGGCGTGGCCATCACTACACAAATCACGGCAAATTTTGAAGTTAATGAGATTGAATCATTATGTGCTCATGTTGATTTCTCATCATCACCACAAGGCATGGAGCTGTTAGCCGAATGTGTTCCAATAAAATTGCAACAATATTCGCCATTCTCAATCGACATCGTATTCGGCGAGAATGCCTTAGTCTATCCTATCTCATTCCCAGCACCGATTCAGAAAGAAACCGCGAAGATGCGTATCGCGCGCATACAAGGCTGTATTGAGGTTATCGCCCCCCTAGCAGATCCTCTTACATCAGAGTCATTGTTGCCATTTATTTATCCCGCAACGCTCGGGGAAGGGTCCGTCCCTATAACGTTCAATAGTCAGCATATTAACCTAGACTCGTTGCCGATCCTAGATGTAGATCAATCTCATAGAAAAGATTATCAATGGCTAGCTGCACTTACCTACTTTCAATTATCTACCCGCGAGCGAAGACTACTGACGGCCGGATCTCCCTCACTGCGAATAAAATTCAAACAGTCTCTCCGGACTATGGTCAATGTCGCTTCTGGGCTCCAGGGAAGACATATTAGGCCTTTAGTACTCGAGCATCCCGAAAAGGGAGCTCAGATGTTTATATTCATCCATGCCGTACGGCTCAACGCTGCCGAAGGATCCGTTGTAGTAGACGCTGCAGTAATCCCAATCACAATTCAGATGGCCCGGTCTAGAAAATTCATCAAGTTACTCAACAAAACACCAGAAGCACAAGTCTGTACTTTGCAGGTTGACGACGAGGAGCTCATTCTCTGGAAGCACATTCTTCCCTCCCTTGCTGAGCGGTGCCGCACGTGGAGCCACGGCCCTCAGTGCGAGTACAAGAGAGCTAACGCGACGATCCCGCTAAGCACAAAGATGAGGGAACAATTCATGTGCAGTTGCGGCAAAGGCAAGCTGCCCGAGAGCTTCGCCAACTTGCCGGAGTGGGATGGTCTAATATATGATGAGGCGGTGCGCGTAGCCATCAGCCCAACGTTCTCGGTGCCCTCCGTCGAGGACATCGTAGATATAGACCCACCCAAGACACAGGACGGCCTGGACGGCGTTGATAAACGACATACTAGCAAGCGTTGGAATAATACTGCCACCCAGGCCAAGAATGGAACGAGTCTTTTGAAAAGTGGGGATTATTTTACGACGTGGACAACAAATAATTGCGGAGGTGTACGCAGGTTATGTACTGCTCGTCTGAGCACTGGAAAAATGACTGGAAGAAGTGTAGGATGGAGTGTAGGCCATCGAACAGTTCATACATTGCTATTTGGTTTGAGAAACATTTTGAAAAAATGAAAGTAAAAGGAAGCCGTACGGGGAAGTGTGGAATAAAAAGTGCACCCAACATCAAGTGATCTGAAGGGGACATTATTCGAACTAGGGATAATCTCATTCATACGTGACCGAGAAACTCACTCATGTATAATAAGTCAAGGCATTAGAACGCTAGCTTAAGAATGATAAAAGTACTTCGGTAATGCCCATGTACCTAAGATATGTTGCTCCAAGAGGGCATTTTCAACCCAAGCTCAGATTATGATTAAGACTGTCTACATAGGTAGTCTTGTCGGCCACTTTAGCTGCGATAAGGTCAATAGTCATTTTGTAGGATATGTACCGGGTAGGCATACATACAAGCTTCGTCAGTCATCCACACGCCAAGTACCACACTCTACCACACTCTAAGACGAGGATGGTCACTGAACGAATGCTTTGAGCAAATCGCGTCTCTGCCGATGCTTGGATAGTTCGAGACCGCCTACCATGTTGGAGGCCGTTGAAAGTACCTTGATCCCAAGAACCTATCGCATTGTAAGCCTCACGTTGGGGTTCGCCTAAACTTCCTTATACAGCAGCTGCGAGAAGAGAACTAGATCGCGGGATCTGCCATAAGTGGCTATTAAGCAGAAGAGGTTACAATAAAAGCTCAGGTTGCCAAGACCTAGAAAGTGCAATGCTCTTCAGCTTTCGCCATCAACAATTAAACGACCCAAAAGACATCATGCCAAGGATATTAACCAGGTCAAGCTTTCGCAATAATATAACTGATATAACCTTAGCATGTGGCCGTAAATCGTGCAGTGGTTACTTCTCGTCAAGTTCCATTTAGCCTAAATTTTCGCAGCCTCTCATGGGTCCATCCGCTTAAGGTCGTTGCAGTAGCACTACATGGAACTCTAGAACCAGGAATATGTATACTCCAATCACGAGGTTGATCTCTTGGCTCTAATATTGAGTATGTGCCAAGACCAGAGCCGCCAGCATTGCGGGTAGTGCAACTATTACTACGATGACATATCGACTCTTCTAGAGATCCAAGGCAACCCTCTGGTGAAACTGTCGGCTTATTGTGTATGACAAACCACGACCATCTGACTTTTTCGCGATAATTCTAACTGGTTTATTTTCTCCCGAAGCTCGGTATATTGCGAAATTATCGAAGAGGATCTAGCTCCTATTTTCAGGGGATGAGCCGTAGTCATAGATCATGTTTTATAGAGAATATAGATAAGGCGTCAAGGCCATGATGCTCCCATGGGGTCAATCAAAGATCCCCACCACCACCCTTACTGGAATTACTGTGTAGAGTGAGCTGGGATATCCTCGGAATCATGGGACCGATTATTTCTCTCGTTTACCTGGGCATATCTCTTTCACGGGCCAATGCGCTAAAACCTCAAGCCCTCCTTTCAGACACTATTCAGCTAACCCGAAAGGAAATCGGTGGTTTCTCTGCAATAGAATTCGGTGAGGACAATCTAATTTCACTGGATAACAGCAATACCCTCGACTGTAAGGTTTTCCCCGGAGACGAAGCGTGGCCATCTGTGGCAGAATGGGCTCAGTTGAATGAAACTATTGATGGCGCTCTCCTAAAGCCGAAGCCTTCGGCTGCGGCTTGCTACCAGGGACTGGATTTTGATGAAACAGAATGCATGTTCTTACTTACAAACGCCACCTCTTCACATTACTGGCTTGACGACCCGCTCGTTGCGTTGACGCAATGGTCTCAAGGAAGCACTTGCCCGCTTGCCTCGAACCCCTCTGGGAACTGCACGCGTGGAGGTTTCCCTGAGTATGTTGTCAATGTTACAAGTGTGAAGCATATTCAAGCCGCAGTAAACTTCGCCAGGAACAAGCAGATCAGGTTAATCATTAAGTAAGATGAATTCATTTAACCTATACAATCTCATAGTTTCGGAATAAACGAATTACCTGACAGCATGGAATAGGAATACCGGGCATGATTTTGGAGGAAGATCAATAGGAGCGGGATCCCTTAGTATCTGGACGCATCATCTCAAGCAGATGGAGCTTATCCCTGAATACACGCTGGGGCCGTACAACGGCATGGCTGTTCACCTCGGAGTTGGGGTTGAGTCATGGGAAGAGCACAACTTCATGGCTGCTAACGATATAACATTTGTTTCGCCCGGGTGCGGTACAGTAGGAGGAGTTGGAGGCTGGATGAGTTCCGGAGGTCACACCACTATTGTTTCTACGTTCGGGCTGGGCGCAGATCAAGTTCTTTCTCTCGGCGTAGTGACTGCTTCAGGGGAGTTTGTCACGGCCGACCCGTTTACCAATTCGGATTTATTTTATGCGATTCGCGGTGGTGGTGGAGGTATGAAACACCACCCTTAAGTTGTGATTACATTAATGATCTCTTGAACTGACAAATCGCAATAGCGACCTATGGCGTGGTAACTTCTGCCATATTCAAAGCATACCCACCCGTCAACATAACATCGTCAAGCCTAAATCTTATGCTCTCGGTGCCGTCAAACACAAGCAATCCTCCACCTGGTTCAACCACTGATGGCGACACGTTCTGGCAAGGAGTCGGTGCGTACTACAGATTCGCCGCCAAAGTTCTCGACGCCGGCGGCTATGGTTTCAGTTACATCTACCCGGGGGCGAACAACACCTTCCGATTCACGACCAGCTCGTCATTCCTCTCATCCACGCCCGCGGAAGTCTTCAACTTCATGCAGCCCCTCTACGACGACCTCAACCGCATCGGCATCAACCTGACCAACCCGACTTCTCTCTTCACCTCGACCTACGGATCCCCGGGCAGCGGGCGCGGTCCCGCGCCGGGCAACACGCGGTACCGATCGCGGCTGCTGCCGCGCGAGAACTGGGAGGATGACGCGCTGTGGAACCGGACCATGCGCGCCATACGCACGGCCACGGAGGCCGGCTTCGACAACGACTTCTACTTCCACGGGACGCTGGCGTCGCCGACGGCGGCGGCGGCAGGGTGGCCCGGCAGCGAGGCGGCGGTCAACCCCGCCTGGCGCAACAACCGCATGCATGCGATGCTCATGGACGACGCGCCACAGCAGTCGACGGCGCGCGACGACATGTTCAGGGCGTACATGGACCTCCTGCGGGAGGCGTCGCCCGGCGCGGGCTCCTACATGAACGAGGGCGACCCCGGGGAGCCGGACTGGCAGCAGGCCTTCTACGGGACGAACTACCCGCGGCTGCTGGGTATCAAGCGGGCTCGTGACCCGTGGGGTCTGTTCTGGGCCCCGACGACGGTGGGGAGCGAGGCCTGGGCTGTGAGCCCTGTGGATGGCTATCCAGAGTCGCAGAATGGGAGGCTGTGCCGGACTGGCGGGGCGGATGATGCATATGTAGGCAGTTAGTCAGTCAGTGTATGTATGCAATTAGGAGTCGTTGCACGTTACTTAGTCGCAATCTTAGCCTGCGGCGATGATCTGTGCAAACCCCAACCCCCCTGCCCCCCCATTTTTATTGCGGGATGATCTACAGTGGTTGCAGCGCCGTCACACACTACCTAGGTAATGATATTGCTATGGCATAGGTTACTAATAATGTAGGAATAGGCGATGGTAAAAACTATTAATTAACCAATAATACTACTATTATTCTTAGTAAGAGGAGACTGACCATGCCCGTTCAGCAACTCCATTAAGTATTATGAAGCTATCAGGCTCATGTAGGCACCTGTGCATCCTTTCTGCCTCATGACTTACTGGAGGTTGACTCTAATACCATGATTGATCGCTTGCCTTCCTGTCAGTTGATTTTGAAAATATTTGACGTGTTCATTACCAAATCCTCCAACGAAAAACATACCGATTCAGTTATAGGATCAACTTCTCCTATATTATACGCATCGGCATATCCAGGGGTCCAGGGATCCGGCGGTAAATCTTGTTCATATAATGGCGACTAAGTCCGGCTGTGAATATCTCGAATATATGGCATATATTCATATGTGCTAATCGAAGTACTAGACTAGTTCCTGTATTACTCAAACTAGTAGGTTCGCAAAATGAACGGCGGAGGGCGGATGAAATCTAGATCGAAACAGGATACCGTATACACGTGTACACCTCCGTCGGGAGGGTATTTAATAGTGTACCACGCCGCACTTAATGCTATAAATTCCGATAAATTCTACAGATATGTACCTTTCCATATGGATTTAGGTGAGAAGTACATGTATCTATGAACAAGAGTGACGTGGTACGTTACTAAATACCATCCCGGCGGAGGTGCATGTCATCCCGGCAGCCGTTTCGCCTCATGTTCTACTCGATAACGGCATTCTATCAGTTAAGGTTATCCGCCGGGGCACTTTTATTAGGAAATTATGTCCGTATTCGGTTAAAATATGCAAGTCGACACGCAATAAAAGGAATAATCCCAAAAGTCCCCTGCGCAGCGATTACGTGGGATCTTTAGGTGTTGCGCGGCTTTTTCTGCCCCCCCCCATATCTCATGGTGTGATAGGTGATAAGTGATAAGCGGCGTACATTCTGCGGCGTACATTTTGCGGCGATGAGCCGAATCCTACCCGGACCTCAAGCACCTATTATGAGGCCATTGCAATCGAAAGGATCTGGTAATGTAGCAGAGCTCTTATCATTTGAAACGTTGTCCCTATCAGCCGTCATCTTCGATGGGAATGACTAAACGATTGGGGGCCGACAAGTGTAAATACCGTATATCACTAATGTTTCGTTTTTGTGAATATTTCGGAAGAAAACGGGAACAATGTTTTAGATCCTATCCTAATAAGCTAGGTACGTAAGCACATGCTTACCTACCAGGTATTTCCGGACATTTCGGATTTATAAATGATGCCGGCTTGTATCTCCTGTTCTCCACCGATCCACTCCCGCACCGCGGCCCCGGGATCCACTCATCGGCTCCGGAGATTAACAACAACCGGCCACTTGCCTATCCATGCTTAAAATCGAACGGTAATGCAAAGAACAACCCCGGATGCACTAAGGAAGTTGCACATGGGAAATGTTGTGAAGCTTCAGGGGAAAATCATTTCTCTTCTCAAGTATCTTATCAGCAACTGGATCAATGATTCCGAGTAATACGTACACTTCAACACTTCACATGCCAAACACACGCCCCCATACGGATTACATCCCAAGCTTAGTGACTGATAGTGGTATGTGAGTTTATTGTTCCTACCGAAGCACCCGGGATATTGAGGATTCTTGCGCCGCTTGGAACTTTATTTGTAAAGTGTTCCAAACGAGTACAAAATGTCCGAGTTTGCAAGGGGCTGAAGGGGCAGCTGAAGGGGTTATTATGTTGTTGGTTCTTGAATTTTGTGCCTGTGCCGCTCCCCACTGTGGTCAGGATTCGCTGGGGCTCACCACCTTCTGAAGATTCATTGAGTGGCCAGAGTGGTATGTGGCGTGTTGCACGGCGTGCGTGCACGGCGTAAGGGCGTATTATGCAATTTAACCGGGTTCATCGTGGATTTCCACTTGCCATTTCAATGGCATATGGAAGAAAGGATCGATTATCATAGAACGTTATAAAACGCTATCCACTATGCACGGACCATTCCATGTATGTAAGATGGTAAAACATAAGATTACTTAAGTTGGATCTAATAAAATAATCTGAACAAAACCCCGGACTTAACGTGAACGTTCACGGTTATAATAACATAATAAACCATAATCCTTACCTTGCTTCAAGATACTACGCTTGAGGCTTGCCAACAATACACCACGTTTTTATAGCTAATCAATTACTCTTTTGAGAGGATGCACTACGTTGCAAGTGAGTGCATCTGATAAAGTTCTGATGAAGACTTAAGCAATTGAAATGCGACTCTTTTTGACCATGAATTATGAGGCTCTGTAACTGATTGAAGTTGCTACCTCATTCAGGTGATTTAGGTAGCATCAGAGAGAATGGGACTCAGCTTTGGGCGCAGCCTGTAAGCAAAAAAGAGATGCCTACGGCCAATACCAGCTCCAGCCTTGTATGGCTGATACTGCTGATCTCCCATGGCCAATGGTACTATAGAGCCCCGTTGTAGATCACTGTTTTTGGTTGGCTCCTAAAAATAGGCTCGTAAAAAGTCGTCGAACCAACAGATTTATTATAATTAAGCTCAGTTTTTACGACGACCATGCCGCCCGAATATAGCATGGGTAACAGTTAACTACGCATTGTCGTAATGAGATTTCATTATTACCAACCAACTGCCCGTTTTCTGCTATCGCCTACTATCTGCTTAATGTAGATGCAAGCTCGCCTATTCGCGCCTCCAAGGTAAGTCAAGGGGGGGGGTAATGGACCTCCCCTAGATATCGACCGCCTGTAAGCTTTTAGCCATTTTGGGTATAATGCACACCATTTTGGGTATAACGCAGTACATTCATCTTTCGAGAAGATTACTGGCTTCTCATTCGTTAGGAAATACTCCACTACCATTCCGAGCATAGCTGGCTTAATTCAGCTAATGAAACAACGCTCCTAGTACGAGCTAGGCTTAGCTTCTAACTCATTTCTCGCTTAATATGAAAAATACCTTTTATACCCATAAAATGTTATCAGCCAATTAAAATCCGACTTTATTAATAGATGTCCCTGTTCTTTCAGAAAACGCCATTTGATTGGATCGCTTCAATTCGATGCATAATATTATACATTTTTATGCCACATCACGTGACCTTTTCGGATAAACGCCCTAATAGGATTGGCTATTAAATCGCCCAATATCTCATAATGAACCAATTAAAAATAACTTTGCAATTTATGAAAATGAAGCATTATGATTGGTTCATAATGTTGGAGAAACTGGAAAAATGCAGTTTGATTGGTTGAAGTTATAGTGGAGCTTTGGGACAGAAAATAAAAAAAGGTACAAGTGATTATAGCGGGCTCGTACGGATCTGTGCAGAGGCTGAGCATCTGATTGGCTGATTTTACAGGCGGTCGATATCTAGGGGAGGTCCATTACCCCCCCCCTTGACTTACCTCCCATCAAGTAGAAGCCATCACAAAGAGCTCATCGGAATAACATACTTCCGAGAGCTGTATGACACGATTCTCGAGGCTGGGCGTGAGCGTGAATCGGCCGACGCTGACTTAGATAATGGTGCCATTTGCCACGGGCTCAAGGAAGTAGGTAAGACGCATCCTTCGCCAAATATTTTATATCTCTAGCCAAGACTAACCCATGAAGAAATAATTGCTTGTCCTAGCTTGGCGATCACTGATTTTCCGTTGCCAGTCTCGTTTTTGCATCGGACAATGTCACTGCCAACTTCAACGCCGCCAGCGAACGAGACACCACCCCCTCACGATGTTGCAAGCCGGCGTGCCCGGCGCCCTGCCAAAGCCAAAGCTGGCGTCCCCCAGCTGAATTGCGAGTTATGTCGGTATGCGCACACACAAGTTGATCGCAACTTTTCTTCCTCTCTAACCTTATCTGATATCAGGGAGCGCAAAATCAAATGCGATAAATCAAGTCCGCGATGTTCTAATTGTATAAAAGCAGGTATTGTGTGCGTGCCTATTTATCGCAAGCGGCTGCCTCGAGGTCGTCACACCAACCCTCAGTCGCCCTCGGCCCTAGCTGATGGCGATGAGCTGAGGGACCGCATTAGGAAGCTGGAGACCTTGGTCTCCGGTATGAATGAGCCCCGCCTACCCTCTGCCACCCCCATGATGCTTTCGCGGCCCGGGTGGGCGACGCCAATCAGTCCTGGAGCTGCAGAGATAGGGACCGAGAAGCAAGTTGGGCAACAGTTTTGGGCTCATATCACTGAAGAGGTAATTAATACTCAAGCCTCCACTGAGCTGCGCTCACTTTACTAACACCAAGAGTAGATTGATGGCCTACAGGGTGTTGTCAGCAATCCCTCTGATGACGAAGAGAGCGTCAAATCAAATTCAAATTCTGCTCCGAGCACCGGCATGAGAATAATGGGGATTTGCTCTCCTCATGATAATGCTCGTCGATCAAGCTACGACTGTCTAAGAGATTCCAAGGTTACATCGCAGCTATGCCAGATCTACCTCTGCCAGGTAGATCCTATAATTAAAGTGCTGCATCGGCCCTCGGTTAGCAAGTTTATGTTGAATGGGCAACCCTACTTAGGTTACGAACTCGGTCACGTCTCTACAACATGTCTATGTGCCGCTATCTACTACTCGGCCGTCGCGAGCATGACGGAGGAGCAATGCCAAGCCATATTCAGTACCCCCAAGTCGACGGTAATTGTCGATTACAGAATAGCATGCGAAGCGGCACTTGAGAAGTCAAATTTACTCACCACGAGTGATATAACCATCCTGCAAGCATTCATATTGTACCTCGTTGGCAGACGGACTGAGGATTCTAGCCGGGCTGTGTGGACTATGATTGCGCTCGCTGTACGGATAGCAAAAGCTATGTCGATCGACACGGAAAGCACCGGTTCTTTCTTCAATAGGCAGATGCGACAGAGATTGTGGTACACAATATGTGTCCTAGACCTCCAGTCATCATTCGAACAAGCCTCCGAGCCTCTTATAGAACTCAACGTGGAGTCTTCGGCACTTCCCAGAAACATCAACGACTCCGAATTCGACGTCGATACGCCCGGAGATATTCAGAGTAGAGATGGGCTAACGGATGTGACATTCGCGCTTGTGACATACAATGCACAGCTCAGTGGCCGGCTTCTCAATTTCTACGGCAAGGAGGCGGACGCCTTCAACTGGGAGGAACGAGAAAGGCACGTCTCGCGTTTTGAGCAGAATGTTCTTAATCTCCTCAAATTCTGCGACCCAGAAGCGAACTCGTACGCGTGGTTTGCTTTTCACGGCACACAGTCTTTAGTGGCAGCTATGAGCTTGTCAGCTCTGAGGCCGCTGCATCGCGTCGGGAGCAAACCCAACCCCCGAACACACCTATGCCCCGATTTACTCAGCGTCGCTCTGAAGGTCTTGGATAAGGTACATCTCATTAGAAGCAATCCCAGAGGGGAAGGATTCAGATGGTATGTAACCGTGCAGTGGCATGCACTTGCGATCACCATTACTGAGTGTTACGTCTGCACTGATATTTGCATCCTTCGGAGTGCCTGGCCAGTGGTGGAAGCGGCATTCGAGCACCATAAGACCGTTATCGAGAACTACCGCCAAGGGATGCTAAAAAAGCCACTAGATAGGCTTATGAAGCAGACTAGGCTGAGAGTTAACACACTCTTACGAGGTCAGAGCTCCTTCCAACGGGCATCACCGCTGGATGTCGGTTCGTGGGGGAGCCTTGGCATAGATCAAACGGTACAGTCAGCTTTGCAGTCACCCAGCATTACGGCAACCGAAACGGACTCCCCCTGCCTAATAAGCCCGCGACCGGTACAGACGCACCCCCAGCAGCCAATCGCATCTCTTGAATTCGACTTTGGGGGTGTCAGCTCACTGCTCAATTTCGAAAGCCCCGCTGCAACACACCCACCTGGTCCTTCGTGGCTGACACCCTCAATGTCAATTGGCCAAAGCCCTGAAGTGGGTAGCGTCTCTGAGGCAAATGGTGGTACGATGTGTGATGCATCATGGAGGACTTGGGAGGAATTTGTGTCTGGGCTTTCATTTGACGATATCTCTTAGCATGTTGTGATACCATACTGTCCAATCATCTTTCAAAAAAGGGGGGAAGAGGGGCGTAAGAGGCGTTCTCATCGGCGATGGAATAGGTAATAATGTTATCTCATGATAGAATATATTACAAATGGATGGTGTCTATGTCGGATTTCATCGTACTTACGACCTCGGGCATTGGTTGTATGTTAGATTTTCTCCATGGACCTCTTCAGCTATGACTCTAATGACAACTCCTAACGCTCACGCAAACCAAAGGCGCATTCCAAAATCCGGCTCATGAGGACCTGAGTACCTAGGTACCTAGTTGCCTAGTTGGAGACCGAGTACCTAGCCATTTAGCAGTGCGCGGGCTACGTAAGTGCAAGATCTCATATCCAAGGAGAGCTCGTTAAACTAGGTACTAATAGTCTAACATACAATAAGCGAGACAGGCATAAGACACGTGGTTAAACCAAATTCAATGACAGGAGGGGGGAAATACCATGCGAAGCAGAACATATATTGTAAGGGGAGTCACGTATCTTTCTAATGACCTGGGAAAGCGAAAACGCCTCCACTAAGGTTCCGATACAGAGCCTCTACATAACCGTTTAACCCGCCGCGTACTTGGAAATAGCACGTAACTTACCACCGTAAAGCCAGAAAATGAACGGCGATGGAATGCCGATAGCGATACTAAGAAAGCCCAGGAGACTGTTTCCCCATCCGTAACCTAGTCTTTGGTACATGTACGGGGCGAAGAGAGGGAAACCGAAGCCCGCTAAACTACGCAGCACAACAGCGGCGGCGAGTCCGGATGCGGCGAAACGAGAGTAGCTATCAATGATGTAGGCCTGCATGCACTGAAGGCACACGATGGCGCCCGCGGAGAAGATGGCGATGCCAACGTTGGGCATCATCCAGTGCAAATGCGCTTCCACGCTCCATCCGTACCAGAAAAAGCCGGCGGGGATAAGCACAGAACCCACGAACATGGGCGGTATACGGAACTCGGGAAGACCCACGCCGTCGTTCTTCGTCTTCAGTCGCATGTAGATCTTGTCGTTGACCCGGGCCATGGTTTGCGCACCGACAACAAACCCTACACCGAGGGAGATGTAGTTCAGACCACCGATGCCTACACTCTCGTGGTAGACTTGCTCCCAGACGGTGGGGAAACTCGAGAGGAGCAGGTAGAAAAGTCCAAAAAGGTAGGCCATATACAGGGCGATGACCTGCACAATGGGTTGCGTAGCTAGCATGCGGGAGGGTCTCACGATAGCACCACCGAGAGTCGAAAGTAAGCTTTGGCCGTTATCTTGCTCCGTTCGTAGCAAGTTGTTTCCCGATTCCTTCCGTAGCCTGTCCCGTCTGCGTCTCAATAATGTCGGGTGATGTGACTCCGGGAGGAAGAAGAGTCCGAGGACTTGAATGAGAATCGCAACTATGCTCGTCGCCCAGAATACCCATCGCCATGTCGTTTTTTCTGCGATGAAACCACCCGCAATCGGACCAACGACGGGACCCAGAAGTGGTGCCAGACTGTATATTCCAACAGCCTTCCCGCGCTGTTCCGGGTGCCAACAATCACTTATAAATAGGTAAGCATTTCATCTCATTCGGCTACAGGATATAACATCGAAAGTGAACGAACCTCAAGAGACCACCGCCAATAGCCAAGGGTGCACTACCACCAATGCCGCTGAGGAAACGGAATATGAGGATCTCCGCTTCATTTTGCGCAAAACCACAGCCCAAATTCCACGCGAAATAAAACATATTACTCCATAGAATAACTCGAACCCTACCGTAGCTCTCGGAGAGCGGACCGAAGAGAAGGGGACCGATGGCATATGCGAGGACGAAGATGGAGAGGGTAAGCTCAACCTCGATCTCACTCTTCATGTTGAATTCTTGGCTCACGGCAGTGAGGGCCGGTGCCACCATCGACGACGAAACGGGGGAGATGAAGGTGAAAGAAGAGATGATAAGAGTAGCCGCCCATTTCCTCCCCATCGACCAGTTCTTGGGGTTCTCTGGATCATCCGGTCCAGACCACGTTACCTAGATGAGGAATCATCAGTCAACTACTCACTTCAACTATAAGACATATGGTTACCACACTTACCAAATGAGGATCTCCCCCATCATCCGCTGCTCCATTTATCGGGGTACCCTTCTCGACATCTTCTTTCTTGCTGATATTGGCAGCCGGGCCGTTGAAGTGTTCATGATCGACGGAAAAATCAGTGAGTGATTCATTTTCGCTGTGCTCCAGAGCCAAGGTTCTGTTCAGGGAGTCGGCTGACGGCAGCGGCCGCACTACTGCGTTGTGATTGGTGGCCTGCATGATTGGTTACCCAACGAAAGGCTCCGGGGACTTTTATAACTCTTTCGATTCTCTCGTTTGGAAACCCAGTTCAACATACACACTGAAGTGGGTTCCGTTTGACTTTTGTGTGTTCGGACGAGGCTATCTCTAGGATGTATGGAGTTAGTGCTCAACGCCTGAATCTCTTGATGAAGAGCTGAATGAGCTGAGTTCGCTGTCGAGAGAGAAAGCTGCCATAGAGAATTGCTGTTCCTGCATGCGGTTTTTAAGTGCTCGTGGTGACTTCGGATTCTGACATTTCGGCTTTTGAGACGTTCTTAAAAGCCGAACGACGCAGCTGGAATTGATCTAGAATATTTACCTGAACCAATAGCAGCAGACAAAGAAAACCAACATTATTATATCATTGGTTCACTGCATTCACATGCTTCAAATATCATTAATATATCAATTTATTGAATTCTCTGTACTATTTTTAGTTCACTTAAACACTACTTACTGTCTATTGTCTATGTCTACATATGATCTCTCTATCTACCCGTGCCACGCCCCATGGTATCGGCTCCGAGGATAAACCAATTACCATTTCTGGAATGTCACTAGGCATTTCAGCTAATCAGCGTCGAGACCCTCCCGTATTACGTCATTATGGGTACTTGGGTATCCAACCTTCGAAGGCTGGAATAATATTATTGTCCAGTATATACTCCGTGTACCACGTCACACTTGCATATGTAATGCTATAAACTCTATAGATAATTACTTCTAGAACATATTTGAGCGTGAAGGTACCCATATCCATAAACAGTTGTGGCATGCAGACTCTCCTAGTGAAGGTGTACTCCGTAAGTGCATATCTTATCACACAGCATACAGATCTTGTTCCAAAATGTACGTACCTACCTAGATACCAGGTAATTCATCGAATAGATGCATGTAGATCTCTTTAATGATTTTAAACCATTTATTTCTTAATATAATACAACCGGATCCCATCTCCCCTCTCCCATCCCCAACCGCCTTCTTAAATTCTAACCCTCTATATCCTAAACTCTCTACATATTCACAAGCTAGATGTCGGTCCCAGGACAGCTCCGACTTAAATCTTTGGCCCTTGAGCTCTAAATACAAAAATTGATCCAACAACCCATGTATCGACTTGCTTGAAATTTTCGCGCAGCGCATGCTCGTACTCATAGGCGTTGTCCTCCCTGTTGTGGAATACACCGTGGTTGAGGCAGCCACGTCGGATGAAAGCTGCGAAGAAGTTGTCTCGGCGGATACCCTTGCCGAGGACGTTGGCGCCACTCAGAACGCCGTCTGGGGTCATGTTGTGGCGGATGTGGGAGAATACGGAGCACTTCTCCTTCATCGTGGCCGGGATGCAGTGGAACAGATAGTACATGCTGACTGAGTCGAATTTCTCTTTGGTGGGGAGTGGTTTCAAGATGTCGGCTACCACTGCGCTGGCGTCTGGACGCTTGGATCGCTGTTTTGCCACCTCGAGTGCGCCCTCCTCATTGTCGACGATTGTCAGCTTCGTCGATGCCGGAATTCGTGCTTCGCGCAGGTAGTAGCCCGTGCCTGCGCCAACGTCGAGGTGGTTTTTGCCCACGCTACGGCGGAAAAGCGGTACGAGATATTCTGTGGTCTTGCAACCCCAAGCAAAGGTATTGACAACTCCCAGCACCCAGAAGTCGTAAATTGCAAGTCGGAGTGGTGTGTATATGGTGGTGTTCTGCTTCGCAGCGGGAGTATCTAGCTTAGCGTCGACTGCCATTTTCGTTCGCTAAATCTGGAAAGCTTGCAAGGAGTTTTGTACAAATGATACAAGTAATAATGATAGATGTTGTTGCTCCCAAATGAACCAGACAATGAGGCGAACATGTCATTTAATATACATAGGACCAACGCTTTTTATCGAACTCAAAATCCATAAATAGTTGCATCTTTAGAAACATGCATACCTACCCCGGTGGGTAGTCAATCAGGTCCCAGAACATAGAATGGCAAAGTGTCAGACTGTGCACGTCTGTAAGCTTACTGTTGCGGCAACGGGTTTTAAGGTATCACAACTATACGTCAAAAGGCATTATTTCATTATGTTTGATCCTTCTAGCATCGGGATACCGGCGTTTGGTAAACATCATTCCTATAGGAATGTTCCTTCGCTACATATCGGCCTTGGACATCTAGGACAACTGCGGCAACTAACTAAATAACGAAGTCATCCTTAACTAGCACGATGACAGGCCACGTATGAGAATGAATAACATTCGATCGACAAAGATTTATCTAGAAAATCAACTTGTATATTAAGAGTGTGTTGATGGATATTTTGTACTTGAACAGAATAATAATAAATTGATTTAGTCTCCTAAGACACCTTAGCAAAGCAACTCAATTGTGTATTATACCAACTATGGCTACCAAAACGAACCCCATTCTTATCATCGGAGCGGGAATTTCTGGACTGGCCGCTGGGCGTTTACTCACAAACCACGGTATTCCAAATATCATTTTTGAGGCATCCAGGCCCGAACGCAGTCAAGGTTTCTCTATTAGTCTTCGCGAATGGGGCTACGGGGCGCTGCTTTCAGCGCTCGGAGACTTGCCCCTTCGCGACTTGACCAGGGGCGTCGCCCCTGACCGTCATCTCGGTGGCTCTGGGTGGATCGACCAGGCTCTGCGCGACAACACGACGGGTGAACTACTTGTCGAGCCGGAGAAGGACCTCAAGCAGAACATCGTCCGCGCAAACCGAGTCGCCCTCATAGAATGGATGAAGGACTGCGGTGAGGAAGAACTGGACGTACGACACGGCCATGCGCTCAAGAGTTTCCACGGCGAAATTGGGAACATCACGGCAGAGTTCGAGAATGGGGCTACATATCACGGCGCATTGTTACTTGCTTGCGACGGGGTTCATTCAAAAGGTGCGTGCGAACAATGAATCGATGTCCCATTCACCTTGAGCAAGCAATAGCTAATAATTTCTAGTCCGATCCTTGATTCTACCAGAGCTCAAGCCCGACATTGTGCCCGTGGTTGTCTTTCATGGCGAGTTCACTCTCACGAAGGACGAGTTCGATGCAGTCATCAAGCCGCTTGCTGGGAAGTCCAATATCTTAGCCGGTGTAGGCGACGGGTTCAACACTCCTATCACCCTGTGCAATCTTGACAAACATCACGCCCATCTCGACTGGTCATACTCACGGCCCGTACACGGCGATAACGATCCGCTCTTCCGGCCTAACATTACGCCCGAAGAGGCGAAGCAGATTCCACAAGCGCTGTTAGATGAGGTTGCTACTCGCAACCTGGCAGAGCCATGGTCTAAGTACATAAACCCGGAGGCTATGAAAGACCAACGCGTTTTTAACTGGTTGAGCCGTTGCGTGTTCACTACTCGAGAAGATGTCGATGCTACTATGAAGAGTGGTGTCGTGTTCCTCGGCGATTCCTGGCATGCGATGCCCATCTTCGGAGGCGAAGGAGGTAACCACGCTATGGTCGACTCCATTGAGCTTGTCCAGGCAGTGGTTGACAGCAATGGTGATCTTGCTAAAGCTGTCGAAGAATACTATTCGGTGGCATTCAAAAGGTGCGCGGAGGCTGTGAAAAGATCGAGGCAGCGTTTCTTTGTTTTACATAGGCCAATGGCTGATTGGTATGAGATTGCGCGGAAGCGACAAGTTTAAGGCGGCATGGGCCAGTGTATATTTACCTCAGGAGTAAAGTATCTCAATTCAAGAAATACCGTGTTCAATTCTAATATTTATCACATCGAGTCTACCTTCGAGATTACCTATAATGAAACTTATGAGATTTATGAACGGTTAACCTTGCTTCGAAAAAGATGAATGAAAACACCTATCTTACTCGAACATTATTGCAATCATTTTGAAATATACGAACACAAACAGCCGTGCCCACTAGTCAATAATTCGAAGTCATTTTTTCGCCGGCCAATAGGGGAATATTGGCGGCCATGAACGTGCCAGAATTAATATCAGGTAGCAAGTCTAGAGGGCAAATCGTAGCCGCGTATCCATCTGGTAGCCAATGAGAAATACGATTCATGTAAGCACATTGATGTTCCAATAGTTTTGTTCTTAATTATTAGATTTATGAACTGTCCTGGTGAATCCCTCCCTACAGCTCGCTGGTTGCAAACCATCGCCTCTTCCTATTCAGTATTTGGAACCCGACTTTCTTATCTTCAGCTAGCTTTCCCAAAACCTGCATTAACACTGGCTCCATAGCCTTTTCCACCATCTCAACAGGGACGTTGCCGTACATAACACGTACTATTTCCAATATCGTCAGCCCGATATTATTCCCCCCTCGCGCTCTTGACATTCGAGGGAGCGCCGCGTGGACTTGTTGTACACGGAACTCCTTATGGCGAATGTATTCCCGGATCTTACGGGGCAAGTCTTGAATGACGGCCCCGTGTGCTGGATATCCTATCCTGCAAGCAACCGTCTTCATTCGTTCTAGGCTCCGCATGTAGACCCCAAGGTCCTGGACCACTGAAAACCCGTGCCCTAGCACATTGTCGCCAGTGAAAAGCGCGTCCTCCTCCTCTAATTGAAAACACATATGATCCACTGCGTGGCCAGGTGTGAACACAGCACGTATTGTCGCGCCTTCAACTTGAAATTGTTGGCCGTCAATGATAGGCCTTTGTCCCGGGTCAGGTTGTGCTTTGTAGACTCTTGAGGCATACTCTGGGTTATAAGAGATGAGGTCTGGGATCCCTCCTGTGAAGCAAAAGTTGTCAGTTGTAGATCAGCAAATATCATTATTTTTTATCTTGGAGCTAACCTGTGTGGTCCCCATGCCAATGTGTTATGAGAATGTATTTTAGCTCAAGGCCACGTTCTTCGAGAACCGTTGCTATTCTATCAATCCAACCTGGCATCCCCTGGGCAGTATCAATGAGGATACGGGAGCGTCCCGTACCGACAAGATAGGTGTTTGTTCCTTGGAGCTGCATAGGGCCCGGGTTGTCTCCCAGTATCCTGACCACCCTATTCGTCACATCCTTGACTTCCGGAAGTATTGGCAGCTTCGACTCTTGACCAGAGAGGTAGTCTTGCCAGAAGTCCTCGTCAAATGGTATCTTGAGAGACATTGTGATAGCAACTAGCTAGTAATTAGAAGATATAATGGGCGTAGCGTCTGGCGAGAGGTCTAGAACAGTAGAATTGAGCAAGCTTAACCTTCGGTTTTAGACGTGATATATATCATCCATTCGAGAAAATTCTACGCCTCAGATATGCATATCCGAAGCCAAGAATCTAGCTAGAGCGTAAATATGTGCCACTTAGCGAAGAGGGAGGGCTTACATGAATCCTTCTCAGCTTACCCACCCACGCCTCACCAAGCTCTCAAAATCCACGCGACGCCGAAGGACTGCAAAAGGGTTTGGATGGTATTTGAGTTCCGTGAGGATCATGCGACTTTTTGCCTTTTGAGGCTTATTTCAAAGGTAGGAACTGCTCACCTTACTGCAATTCGGCTTTTGTATGATCTACATCTCAGCCGCAATCCTTCCTAGCTATTATGTTTACATTTGCAAATACGAATGACAGCTTACCAACCATCTATAGCGGCTTTTAATCATAAGCAAAGATAACATCTTGCTGACCACATCGTTCTCTTCCTGATTAGCGGCACCATCTAGCACTTCGTAGTTCACGTCGAGATGTGAAGACGACATCTAAGCTCGCTATACCAAACCCCAGGGCTTCCTATCGGCATTAACTAAACCCGCCTCGTCGTAGGAGCGGAACCATGCTTGCGCGCAAGTGGGATCACTCGATGTATCCTGGATCTGGCCTGTTTATTCAATATAACGAAGCCGTATCATGATGTTCAAATCTATAAAGAAGAGTCTCGTCTCTTCACTTGGCGTTCTCTCATGAAAAACCATAGCGTGTACTTTTTAGACTACCTGTATATTATTGTACTAAGTCTGTTATTATTATTCAACATGCAGACTCCATCCACCATGTCTTCCAACTCTTCAACCCTTTACAAGAAGAAGCTCGTATTCTTTAGCAACGAATTCCCTAACGACGACCTAAAGGACCTCTTCCGCCGTCTTCACCAGCATACCAAAGACAAGCGCTTTAGGTCACTTTCGATATTCATTGAAGAGTGCACTGCAACTCTGAAGGATGAAGCCTCTAAGCTTCCACGCCATCTACAAGACCTAATCCCGAGATTTGAGACGATTTTAAGCCTTGCAGATGGCGACTATCGGAAGGGTCCTCTTGGCGCTGCCATGGAGAGCGTTTTCCTTTGCGTGCTTCAAGTTGGGACGATCATTGGGTAATTTCACCTATCAACACTTCGCAATTTACGCTAACAATAGTTCGTCTAGTCATTACGAAGGCCTCGGGTTAACGTATGATCTTCTCGACTGCCAAACTACCCTATCTGGCCTTAGTATCGGTTTGCTCGCTGGTGTGGTTGTTTCTTTGTCATCATCCGTAGAGGATCTGGCTATGAACGGCGCCGAGGCGGTAAGAGTTGCATTCCGCCTTGGTGTTTACGTCGATGAAATATCCCGAAAGCTCGAGTCCTCAAACCCAGAAGGTGACCTTCAGAGCTGGGCTTATGTAGTTACCGGAAAGACAAAGGAAGAGGTGCAGAAGGAGATAGATCTGTACAATGCTAGCACAGTAAGTATAACCAACAGTTTACCGAGCGCTTTCTTCTAACATGATATGATAGGCGAATCCAAATCTCACCAAGGTTTTCATCAGTGCGGCGGATAAAACTTCTGTTAGCGTCAGTGGGCCACCGTCACGCGTAAAGGATGCGTTCCAAACCTCACAGTCACTTCGCTACTCCAAGTTCCTCCCACTGCCAGTTTATGATGGGTTATGTCATGCTTCTCACCTTTACGGCAAGAGTCAAATTGATTTCGTGATCAATGGCTCTGCTTCCAGGATCAACCCCTCCCGCAGAGTCCAGCTGCCTCTTCTATCATCTCAGACAGGAACGCCCTTCAACGCAAAGGTGGCAAACGAGCTTTTCCTAGAGATCGGGGCGGAACTTCTTACAGGCACTATCTATCTCGATAATGTAACCCGCGGGATCCTAGCAAGCATCGAAGGTTCGGAGGCCCCAGAATGCGATATCTCGCTTTTCCGCACCACCCTTATTTCGAAAGGGATCACGACCTCTATAGAAGAAGAATTCCCAGAACTAAAGGTTACCCGGCAAGACATGATCGATTGGGTATATAAGGATTTTGGCTCGCGCATCCCTCGGACCCCTCGAGAATCTAAGTTGGCGATTGTCGGGATGGCATGTCGCATGCCAGGAGGTGCTGACGATACCGAGCTCTTTTGGGAACTAATGGCGCAGGGGCGCGATGTTCACACAACCGTCCCCGAGGACCGGTTTGATCTGAAAACGCACTTCGATCCGACTGGAAAGACCGAGAACGCCACACAAGTCCCCTACGGAAACTTCATTGACAACCCCGGGTTCTTCGACGCCGGTTTCTTTAATATGTCGCCAAGAGAGGTATGTGCAATTTTGAGGTCATCTGTTCATGACTAATCAGCTAATAAAATAACCACAGGCTGAGCAAACAGACCCAATGCACCGTCTTGCTTTAGTGACAGCATACGAGGCGCTCGAGATGGCTGGGTATGTGCCGAACCGCACACCCTCAACTAACCTCAAGCGAGTTGGCACATATTACGGCCAGGCCAGCGACGATTGGCGTGAGCTGAATGCGTCCCAGAACATTGGCACGTACGCCGTTCCGGGAGGTGAGCGCGCCTTCGCTAACGGGCGTATCAATTACTTCTTCAAGTTCGGAGGGCCCAGCTTCAACATGGACACGGCTTGCTCCAGTGGTTTGTCGGCCGTCAACGCAGCCTGCTCGTCACTATGGAATAACGAAGCGGACACCGTTATTGCAGGTGGACTGAATATCATCACTGATCCTGATAACTATGCCGGTCTTGGCAATGGGCATTTTCTGTCCAAGACAGGCCAGTGCAAAGTCTGGGACAAAGATGCGGATGGTTACTGTCGTGCCGATGGTGTCGGATCTATCGTACTGAAGAGACTCGAAGATGCAGAGGCGGACAACGACAATATCCTCGCTGTCATTCTCTCTGCTGCCACGAATCATTCGGCCGAGGCAATCTCCATTACTTATCCCCACGCTGGAGCGCAGGTAAGTTCAAGCGTTATCCCATTTCAAAAATATGGCAGAGCTGACATCTCCAACAGAAAGATAACTATACCCAAGTGTTGCACAAGGCGGGGGTCAACCCCTTGGACGTTAGTTACGTCGAACTTCACGGTACTGGCACACAAGCAGGTGATGCCGTAGAATCTGAATCAGTCTCGGACGTCTTCGCTCCACTATCCCCTCGACGTCGCTCTGACCAGCGACTCAATCTCGGGGCCGTGAAGTGTAACATTGGTCACGGTGAGGCTGCCGCGGGAATTGCATCGATGCTGAAGATGCTTCTGATCTTCCAGAAGAACGAGATCCCTCCGCATATCGGCATCAAGACGGAGCTCAACCCGACTCTGCCGCAAGACTTGGAAAAACGCAATGTCGGTCTTGTTTATAATAAGACGGCATGGCCTAAGGTTCCTGGGAAGGTCCGTTATGCTGTCGTCAACAGCTTCGGAGCTCACGGTGGAAACACAACCGTCCTATTGGAAGACGCCCCTGAAAGGGCGACGGTGGGCGAAGACGAGCGATCTATGCATGTCATAACTGTTTCCGCAAAGAGTAAAGATTCCCTCCGGGCTAACATGCAAAATCTGCTCACCTACTTGGACCAACACCCCGACACGGACTTGGGCGATCTGTCTTACACCACGTGCAACCGTCGCATGCATCACCCCCTACGCGCTGCCACTGCAGTATCCAGCATTACGCAACTCCGAAAGTTCCTGCAGCCGATTGTAGAGAAGGGCTTCGAAGTTCGACCTGTCCCTCTTGACCCGCCCACCGTCGTGTTCACCTTCACCGGCCAGGGGGCGTTCTACAAGGGAATGGGCCGTGAGCTATTCGAGGATTTCCCGTATTTCCGCTCCCAGGTACTGCAGCTCGATCATCTGGTCCAGCGTCTAGGGTTCCCTTCAGTCCTACCAGTCATTGACGGCAGCGCCGATGATAGCAGCATCCAGTCGCCGGTTGTATCGCAACTGAGCATTGTGCTTATTGAGGTAGCACTGGTACAGTTCTGGGCCGTGCTGGGCATCCACCCCGACGCCGTCATTGGCCACAGCCTTGGTGAATACGCAGCTATGGTCGCAGCCGGTGTAATTTCCGCCAGCGATTGTTTCTACCTGGTTGGAAAACGCGCTGAGTACCTCTCCCAGTCATGTGAGAAGGGAAGTCATGTCATGCTCTCCGTGCGTACTAGCGCCGAGGAGATCAAGAGAATCGTTGGAGATTCTGCGGAGTATGAGGTGTCATGTTTCAATGGTCATGAAGACACCGTGGTCAGCGGCGCCCGAAAGGACATTGACGCCGTCCGCAAGGCCCTAGAGTCAGGGGCTGTCAAGTGCTTGGAACTCGATATCCCATATGCCTTCCACACAGCGCAGATCGAGCCTATTCTCGACGACTTCGAGAAGACCGCTAGTCATATCTCGTTCAAGGCACCCAGCGTTCCCATTATTTCTCCCCTACTGGGCTCCTGCATTTTCGATGGCAAGACCTTGAACGGCAACTACCTACGCCGAGCGTCGCGAGAGCCTGTCAAGTTCGTTGACGCCATCTTGGCTGCTAAAGAATTAGGCGTGATAAACGAAAAGACTGTCTGGGTCGATATTGGCCCTCACCCGGTATGTGGTGCCTTCGCCCGTAACCTGATCCCCGAGGCCAGAGTCGTAGCCTCTTTCCGTCGCAATGAGGACAATATTTCCACCATCGCAAAGAGTCTAGCTCTACTTCACCTGACTGGTACTCCGATCTGCTGGCAAGAATACTTCCGACCGCACGAGCGAGCTCACCGCCTGCTGCCGCTGAAGAAGTACAGCTGGAACGCCAAGAACTACTGGATCCCCTATGTCGGAACCTGGACTCTAGACAAGGCATTCGCCAAGTCCGGAGGCGCTCCCAAGGCTGCTTTGATTAACGGTCCGTCTCCTCTTAAGACTTCGTTGGTTCACCAGGTTACGTCCGAGGAAATCAACGGGACGACTGGAAAGCTCCAGATCATCTCCGACATGCAGCAGGATGACTTCCTCACTGCCCTCAAGGGGCACACGATGAACAAGTGCGGAGTAGCCACATCGGTAAGTCATGGAAAGCCAGTGTCGTCTACTTGGTAGAAGCTAACCCTTTCTTTAGTCAATCTGGTCCGACATGGCTCTTACCATCGGCGAGTATCTGTATAAGCGCGTAGATCCTAAGGCCAAGGAGATTCATATGAATCTGGCCGACTTCGAAGTGCTCCATGCTCAAGTGGCAAAGAAGTCCAAGGGCACCACGCAACAATTGATCGCTGTCGAGGCCAATCTAGACCTCGCTACGAAGAGCATGAGCCTCGCCTGGTACAACGTATCAAGCAGCACGCAGACTCGCACGGCCGAGCATTTTGCCACGGCCACCGTCTTCTTCGAAGACGCATCACGGTGGATGAAGGAATGGGAGCGAATGTCGCACTTGGTCTCTTCTCGGATAGCGGTGCTTGAGTCGATGGCGGTGACGGGAGCTGCCAACAGACTGTCGCACAATATGGCATACGAGCTTTTCCGCAACGTCGTCGACTATGCGCCAGCATACCGAGGAATGGACAGCGTGGTGCTACACGAGTACGAAGCCGTAGCTGATGTGACACTCTCGAGCGAGGTGCACGGCACTTGGCACACTCCCCCGTTCTGGATTGACTCCGTCAGTCATATAGGTGGCCTGGTGATGAACGGTAGCGATGCGTCCAACACGCGTGACTACTTCTATGTTACTCCCGGCTGTGAAAGCTTCCGCATAGCTCAACCTCTGGAAGCCGGTGCTCATTACAAATCGTATGTGCGCATGACGCCGACGGATGAGCCACACATGCGCGCGGGCGATGTATACATCTTCAAGGATGGTGTGATCATCGGACAAGTGGGACAGATCAAGTTCCGACGTGTCCCTAGGATGTTGATGGATCAGTTCTTCTCCCCGCCGAAGGATAACGACAGTGAAGGATCCCATGCCCCCACGCCTGCGCGGGCTGCTCTTCCTGTAGCTAATGTTCCCGCTGCCCCAGCACCCAAAGAGGCTGCTCCGGCACCCAAGACTGTGCAGCCGGAACCAGTGAAGGCCGCCCCAAAGCCGGTAGCCAAGCAGCCGGAAACTAAAGCCGAGCCCGCACCGCAAGCTGAAGTGGTTGCAGAATCGGGAATCATAGAGGATTGCCTGCAACTCATCGCGAAGGAGACGGGTCTCGATAGATCTGATTTGACAGACGAGAAGGCTTTCGTCGAGTTAGGAGTTGACTCGCTCATGTCTCTGGTTTTGGCTGAGAAGTACAGACAGGAATTGGCGATTGAGATCAAGAGTTCCTTATTCCTGGAGTGCCCCACCATCGGTGAGCTAAAGGGATGGTTGGAGCAATATTCTTGAGTAGACATAATGTAACCTAAAGAAAGTGTAGACATAGATGGCGATTTTTCTCAGCCAATTTGGGTATTTGGATTTGGGGGGTTTGGGTTTCCTTTTTGTATCTAAATCGATATTATCAAATATACTTCCTACAGATGAAGAAGTAAGCTGGTGTGTCTGTTATGTATCTCATCACCTAGAGTCAATAATCTATTTAATATTTTGATGATCTCGACTCTCACTCAGGTCGTTGCGGTAGGCCATGTTCGATAATTGGACTGTCAAAATGCCATGCACCAAAGATTGTTGAGAGAGACGCAGGTAATGCCACAGGTGCGGGGGTTATGAATACCTAATATACCAGCCACCAAATATTCCAACAAATCTCAATAGCAAAGTAGAAAAAGTAGTAGCGCAGGATCCGAAATCAGATCTAGAATGAGACAAGAAAATGAACACTATGGGGATTCATGTAATAGTGAAGTTTTGTTAAGGTTAAGGTGACAGTTCGATCGAGGTTAGGTACTGGCATTGGTTTTGTACCCCGCCACGTTCAATACGGTACCTATTTATCGCATATTCAAGTACATAGGTTATGTAATATAAGGGGTTTAATATTTCTAATGCATCAAATAAAGGGGAATATCTACCTACCTGATACCAAAGCTCCCTTATCTACAATTAATAATACCTATTAACAACAAGGTTAAGGACTTAAAAAAAACATTTATCAAAAGGCAACAGCAACGCCTGCAATAGTGCATCTTAAAGACACTTGTGATTTGTAAGAGGTTATACTATACTATCAATGGGCTAAACTGTAACAAATTCAGCCCCTATGGGTCACCGTCAATTTAGGCGACAGCACAGTCGAGATAGGTGATTACACCGTCTGCATAGGCGGTCTTGTCGAGATGGCATCTCTATCTTCTGCCATTCCTCGGTGGAACACCTTTTCTAATATCTTGTTACGGCAATGCCGCTCTATACCCTGTCGGCCATCCCTCCAGCACAGCCAGCGCCATGCCGCGTCGTCGCAGATCTGCACACACACATCCATCTCCGAGTGTTGTGCCCTTGTGAGAAGTCTGATCCTAGGGACCTAATCTCGGAGATGATATCCTTGTATAAGGGATACACCTAAGGGATATACCTAAGACATTATTAGACAAAGAAGGCTCTTGTATTTATACCACGATCTAGACAGTTAGGCTTAGAGTTCCTGGCACAACAACATAGTTGCAACCCTTATCATATGGTCCACCTCGTGACAGTTTGTTGTGCCAGGAACTCTAAGCCTAACTGTCTAGATCGTGGTATAAATACAAGAGCCTTCTTTGTCTAATAATGTCTTAGGTATCTCCCTTAGGTGTATCCCTTATACAAGGATATCATCTCCGAGATTAGGTCCCTAGGATCAGACTTCTCACAGCCCTCCCCCTCTTACATCTCTTTTGGTATATTGTTGTAGAAATCTTCCTGGACTCTTTGTGTCCCAGAACTCCTTAGGAGCCAATTGCTTGTTATGGTGGTTATAGCCCATAACCACTGTACTAGATTTAGCGAACGTTGTGGTAAAATAAGGGTAGGTATGCCTACAGTATGGGTATACTGGTATATAGCCTTCGATTATACCGACGGTAATATATCGATCGCTTAGAGCTATGTCATGCCTTATATGCATATTGGGAGATGCGTGGCTTGTCGCCTACAAAATGCAAATCTATTGTTGATTTGAAACGTTTGTACTGTAGTTGTCCTCGTCAGACAAGACCTTTTGGTAAGTTGCATAAACTATAGCTTGAGAGCTGTTCTTTTCTGTAGGGTACTGCACCATGGGGAGATAGGACGGTTGATAAGTTGTAGTGTTGATAGATGGTACTGAATGGTTTCAAATCGACCACCATCTCGTGTGAATCAGGTCACGAGAGTACTTACTTGATTAGCAGATAGTGTATTCGTTACCACGAGTAACGCCTAGATTCTGTTCTGTTGATATTAGCTTAGAGCAGAGGGAAGGTAGCATGTGATTTTTGTTATCACACCTTAATAATTATATTTATGGAACAACGAAATAGCGATGATGGTCCACAATCGAGATGGATGCAGAAATGTAGATGAGAGAAAAATAGGAGGCTCTTGGCCTTATTGATATGTTGGTGGCTGCTCTATTGCGTAGTTAGAAGACGATTTCAATTGCTGACGACTGTCTTGGATGGTATTATCTGCCGAAGTCTCACATTTGGTCCATCATGCCTGATGGGATTCGATTTGAAATTCGAAGTTAGATCACCATGCCTTCGGCATTCGAAGTTATTCATTCTGTGAATAAGTTTGGGCGATGAATTAATAACTTAGGGAGAAGGAAACCGAGTGATTGTGTTTAGGTTAGAAACTTGGGCTCGGGTTAACTTGTTGTTTGGGAAGGGGGATAAGGTTGTTGTTTTTGTCTTTGTTTATATTATTTTTCCCATTTGATGTGTGAGTTCTTGTGCAGACACCATGAGTGAAGGTCACAGGTACCTATTTGAGTAGGGAGGTATCTCTGTATATTAGCACATACCTAGGTAGGTAGGTAGGTATACATCAACTCGCCAACCAATGACCGCCTCGTAAGTGTTTTGCACTCTGAAGCTCTACATACGCGTCGCGTTTTAGGGGTGTAGTATATATAAATAGTAATGTCACGTCATAGAAGCCTGGACTACGCTGGCAACGAATTAAAGGAGATCCATAAGTGATTCACCTGTCTATATATACTCACCTTAACAACACTAACAAGACAAGTGTACATTGAACTGGTACCTTCGGACCTTCCTTAGGTCAGATCCGTAAGTTATACGCCATTACAATAAATTATTAGGTCAAAATGTGAGGGGATTTCTGTAGCGTAAATATTTCAAAGCGGACAGGAAAGTTTTCAAGCTTAGCTCAATAGATATACTAATTCACCTAGGTTACCTACGCAGGTATCAAATATACTTGTCACCCGTGTTTACAAAATAAATATTAGGCCTTTGCGTGATGCTACGTGATATCTTCTTTACATAAACCAATTTTACTCAAAGCTCTTTTTGTCGCTCTTTCACACCCAAAAATCTTAACGAGACACAAAACCTCAATTAACTAACATCAAATATCAACACATCTCCCAAGATGGAGGCCCCCGTATTGACCATCCCTTTTATCCGAACCATCGACGATGCCAACAACCTCCGAAACAATATCCGAAACCTAGAGTACTACGTCGGGGATGTCGAGCTGGAACAAATATTGCCCACAGCGATAGAAACCATGTTGCGCGAAGCTCTCATTTGGATCCCAATGGCGTTGGACGAATGTGCCGATGCTCGACACAGATTCACCAATTACAACATTACAGAAGTATTCTTGGAGATTGTGGAGCGCTTGCATGACACCAAGTCAGACATTGAAGAGATTCTCGAAGACAGTGACGAGCTCAAGGAGAGGTATGGACATAATGGAGGACAAGCCAACGGAGGACAAGCCAACGGAGGGCAAGCCAACGGAGGACAAGCCAACGGAGGACAATTCAACGGAGGACAATTCAACGGAGGACAATTCAACGGAGGACACGTCAATGGAGGACACGTCAATGGAGGACAGGTGAATGGGTTCTAGGACCATAACCATAATGTAAGTATAAAGTAACTCACACCCTCATCCTTTCTTATTCCCTATCATTCCACTTCTGGTCCGAATTATCGCGATATCAAATACCATGCCCTCAACCAGAATGACGCCAGCATCTTCTTCAAATACACTTTATTGCTAAGCTACCCATCGACGACCTGCAGCGCATATCACGACTCGCGCGCCTACTCTAACATTTCCATCGTCTGTCAAGACTGGTATCATAATGATCAGTCGGTCGAGGATATCAAATTGAAATGCATATTAACGTTGACCCAGACACCCTTAATGATGGGCTTCGATCCCTGATACCGCCTTTTCCAAGTCAACTGCATCGATCCCCACTCGGAAACCACCTCACAAAACTTCAGTCTCTCGGACGCCAATCCTACCCACGATACTGATGGTAGACTCGATCCGCGATCCGGCGATTTCTCCTGCCTAGAGTGTGCCGCTAAGAAAAGAGATCGGGAGAGACCGTACCGTGATGATAGCGAATAATGTGACCGGGCACGCAGTTAGAGCAACTGGGTACCGTAGGAGGTGAGATTGTGGCTGCGATGGAGCGGTATTCACCAAAGTCAACGTTGCCGCAAAAAGGGAAAATATTACAATCTTGATTGACAAGACCTCACCAAAAGTGCATCTGTAATGAACTTCAAATAGATGTAATTATTACTACCAAATATTTGCATGTTTCCTGTTTGACAACCCAAGTGTTACGCGCAGATTGAAAAGATTTCGCAATCTACCGAAATTGAATTCAGAGGTTCAGGGGTAATCTGCCTCAATGTGATGACTAAGCTGAGTCAATTCGCAAATATCGTTATGCACTCGAGTGATAGAGACTTGACTTCATTGACTAAAAGTGCTGGATTTGGGATTTTACGACAACGTATTAAAATAAAATGGTGAAGATGTTTAACAGAGTCGGGTTTAGTAGTTAAAGTCGACTTTACCTAACGTACTTGATACCTAAGTATGTATCAAAATAAGGGGGGAGTATATCTTCATCACGTGGTACCCCTTTTCATAACCATGAGGAGCCCCACTAGCATTCTTGAACGTGAAGTGCTTGAGATTCTTGCGGATTAGTACAATTAAGATAGATATGATAGGAAACTAACACTTGAAACCAAGAAGCGTGTTCGGTACTCGTGTTACGAACCTATACCTAGGTACTTAGGTATACGGGGTGTTTCGTGGGTTTCCTTGTTTGTTAACAGTACTCGTAGAGATCAGATCAAAGGTT
>MU388410.1:0-50050 GCA_022578535.1 Jackrogersella minutella
TACGAGACAGAGAAGTACCGAACTATTAGACCACAAGTTGGTGGCTGGTGGGTGTCCGTGCTACACCTTTCCCCTTTGGGTAACAGCCAAGTGAAAATTTTTTTTTTGGCACAGTTGTACGTCCGGGCCACCACAAGAGGCACTGTTCCCTTGCCTATCGCCTTGGAATAGGGATGACTTCGTCCCTGATAAAAAAACTTTTAATCTGTCACTGGATGTGCTGATGGGATTTAATATTCGCGAAGCACTGATCGTGGATTGGTAGATTACTTGGCAAGCGCCGGCTCACACTCACGAAAATGGAGTCTTCGAGTTCAGCTGCTGCACGCTATACGCCACCATCTAATGGACCGACATCTAGAATGGCTAGGCATCCTGCTAACACCGCGGATATTGGAGCCTAGCTGAACAACCCATCTGGCCAAAGAGACCCCAGACAATACGCCCTCTCAGAGAGAGTATCGTAAAACGTTTAATCATGTGTGACATGGATTCAGCCGCTCGGGCAAGCTCGCGTCAGGCCTTCATACTTCTCCTTGAGGATGACTTCTCTCTTTTTTCGCCCTCCCCATATACTGTCAACTTTCCTCTGACAAGACGTTGGTCTCTATGACAGTCGTTTCCCTTAGTTTGATCCGGTCTACTTTAGCTATCGAGTTATTTCTCGTGCGTTTGCAATTCCTTCAGCCAGTGACCTGACCTATTTGTCTCTCCCTTCATCCTACCGCATACCGACCGAAAAGGAGTTCACCGGGTCTGGATTGCCCTCTTTGAGGATGACGCATCTCCCCGAAGGATGGGACGCCGACTATGATGGGACTCGGTGGTTCTACCGCTACAAAGCGACGGGCCAAACGCAGTACCATTTCCCGCGATCAGGCGATGAGTTCCCTGAATTAGTAGGTCTCGGATTCGAACCACTTGACCATAAGCCTGAGAATAGACTCACTGGCGGCCATCAAGACGGACAGAAGAGCAGACACAGCGGACAAGATTACAATGGACAGGTGAAAGTGGCGCCCACCGACGAAGGAGTCCACATGGGAGCTACGGGTTACTTTGATCCAGATCATTTTCTGTATTTTGGCCTAAACGATGTAAGCCCAGTCGGTAACGACAATAACACGCCGGTCAGCAACGAAACTGTACTCGCCGAACTTCCTGAGAAGTCCGAACAAATGCGGTCTCCTGTTGGATTTGTTGCCGAGCTAGCTAGTAGTGATACTGCCAGATGCGCAGAGGAGTTGGCTCCCATCGAATTAGACGCAATGCAAATAGCACCAGTATCATTACAGATAAGCATTCGGCAAAACGGTCCGACGGAGTTGCCCACAAGTAGAAGTCCAAAAGAAGCAAAGCAGTCAATACAGCAACCTACTTCAGAAAATTCGCAGCCCGTTGAAGAGTACCCTCTAGTTTCGGCTTCCTTTGCATATCCTCCTCCGAAAACGGCTGCCCAACCTATCGGCAATAGTGTGCAAGGAACAGACTCTCAACAACCAGCTGAGACAGAGGCGGATCAAAATAAATACGAAACGTGGAAGCCCCCGCAAGGAATTGTTAATGAAGAGCTGAGGGACTCGCATAGAAAGTCTATGGCATTGTCTAGCATATCGGTACTTCAATCTCAGAACAGCGAACTTGGTCGCTTAGAGCAAAAGCGTCATTCTCTTTCGGGACCTATTGAGTCATCCGAAGTAACCGTTGATCTCCCTGATAGCTTAAGGAGGCCATCAGATCCTAGGAGACTAGCGACTACCTCGTCACCTTTATCAGAAGTTGAGCCTGAGCCTGTTCCGGCTATCCTTCAGCCTGCAGCGGCACCATCAAAACTGGACTCACCGCAAGACAGTTCTCAACGACACTCTTCGCAGAATGCTATTACACCTTTACCCGGATCTGGAGCAAGGCATGATAGCATTTCCTTTTCCCCCGGTCTATCGATTACCGACTCTATTCCATCTCAAACCCCGTCAGCCCTCAAACCACCCCAGAATCCTCGGCCAGCAGGTCAACACCCAATACAGACCTATGCGGATAACGTCCTACCAGGCGCCCAAAGGGTTAGTACATTGCTGGATCCGTCGTTGTCCCATACATCATCCCTACCTAAAATCAACGGGCCTGGAATATACGTCTTTCAGGAGATTCCAGCAGCTCCAGGGCCTACGATTGAGCATATCCAAAACAAGCCGCAAACCCACGTAACGGCCCAGTCTGGTTCAAATAACCAGAATGTATCCTCACCAAAGCCTTTCCAAGATACTGTACCTTTTAATTCTGTCCCGAACGAACCTCTCCCAGTAATTGCTCCACTGTCCATATCTAAACCCCAGACACCAACAAGTCCGAATCAGAGCCCAACAAATTCTGGCACCTCTGGAGTATCGGGGCCTCATAATTATCAATCGTCATCTGTTAATATTATTGAGAATGACATCTACACTGTTGTGTCTAAACTATCAGCGCATAATGGTCCTCATGCTGAGATAGGTCAACCCCAGGGGCATTCTGAACTACTTGCTGCTTCTGCCTATCCTGCTCATGGAGCGAATGACTATCAGCCGCAGGCAAATTTCTCTACCATATCCCAGCAACAAACGTCTGGCTCCCCAAAACCTCAACAAAAGCTACCACGGAAACCTGTGCTCCCGAAAAGGCCCGACGAGACCAGTTCTCAATATCATCATTCCCCTCAACAAGGAACTTCATCATCGATGGAATCGATTATATCTAACTCGGGATCCCAGGGGCAACCTCACCCAGCGTTGCCTCAAACCAGTTCTGTGACATCGACAGGACAACAAACTCTAGTATATAATCAACAGATATCATCGATATCTATACCCTTACAGCATTCTCAAGTTTCACAACACCCACAGTGCCAACCGCCTATGACTAATACGCCTAATTCGCCAGTGTCAGTTCAAGGATCTAATCACAGTCTCGCTATGTCGATTCAGGCCTCCGGTCAAGTCAGTCTCTCAGGACCGACCTTGAATCAACCTATAACGCCACAAGCTGCTATGTCTAACTTGCAGAGTGCCGTACAAAGACCGCCATCGAACCATAGCCAGAGACCTCCAAATAGCCAACCACCGAACCACAATACAACAGTAACAGCGGAGCCAAACAAGCCCCAGCCTCCATTATCCCCCTCGGCTTATCCAGTATCGCCACTTCACAGTCAGGTGTCGTCACCAAGCCCTTCAATTGCCTCACTTCACCGTCCACCGTCTTCAGCATCATCACACGCCCATGCTTCTGCCCAGGGGGTCATAGGTCATAATCGTCCGCCTACTGCCACTGCACATCCGAGCTCCCCTCATGTCCTTAGGCCAACAGGTCAGCAAGTTTTCCATACTCAGGGAAATGTGCAAGTTAGCCAGTCGTCTAATTCTCCTGGAAATGGGACGTCGAAACCCTTCCCAATGCTTCCAGGGCAAATAAAACCAATGCCTTCCCAACTCGGGTCGCCTCCCATTTCCGTACCCATTCAACCGCATCATATTGCTTCAACACAGGTTCAATACCCACAAAGCCAACCGGTGCCTATGAAGCCTGCTCAGCAGCAGCTAGGGAATCAGCAACCATCACTAGTAGCAGTGCATAAGCCACCTCAACAGCACCATGTACAGGGACATCAGATGCCAATTTTAGGAAGTTCAAAGCCTGAACAACCAGTGCCAGGGATAATGCAATACGGCCAGCCTCAGCCGCCTGTGGCAGCTCAGCATCATACACCTGTGAATTCGCCTCAAACAATGCAAACCCAGGGGCTTTATACGCATCAAAACATGGGCCAGACCAGCCAAACGCCTAACGGACAACATACAACCACTCTCATGCACGGAGCTCATGTCCAGTCCCAAATATCTCAGACTGTCCAACATCCCAATGTGGTGAATCCATCAGCCACACAGTCGTTCCACACTAGTCAGTCGATAGGACAAGGTCAGGTTCAGGGCCAGGGGCAGCAGCCCCAGTCATCCACTCAAGCAGGAGGATTCCAATCCAGTTTGTCACAAACATCCGGACAAATCAAACCTTTCAACTCGGCTCAGGCGGCTTCTGCTCTGACGGACGCAGGCAAGAAAATGAAGAAATGGGCTAGAAAGACCTGGCAGAATCCTACAATAAAACAAGCAACGGCCGTTGTTGGCGGCGTAGTCTTTGCCGAGTCATTAGGCGGAGACGGAGTTGCGGGTGCTGCTCTAGCAAATCGAATATATACTAACTCTCAAGGTACAACCCAGGGTGGCCAGCCGCAACGGCCGTCAGGTCTACAGCATGCTCATACCGCGCCGCCGCAGGCACAGAATCTAGTAGGAACGAATGCTACCTCTCAGAATGCTACTTCTCAGTATGTCCAACCCATGAACCGACCCCAGCTACAACAAAACATGCAGCCAGTCGGGGTCCAGACGCTAGGCCGGCCCCCCGCATCGCAAAATCCAGGGGCGATGGGAGCAGCAGTGAATAATAATCAGTCGCAATCGCAAATGGGCGTCATGAATCAACAAGCCCCTTATCAGGTTTTGCGACCTCCGGTCGGACGACCACCTCTTCCTCAAGCACAGCAATCTGCCACCTTTAGCCAGCCAAATTACCAAGCAGTACCTAATCAGCAAGTTCCCCAGGTAAGGCCAAATCAGCCCCTTTACCAAATGCAACCGAATCAACCGGCCTACCAAGTACCCCCTGGTCAACACCCTTATCAAGCGCAAGGAGGCACCGATCCCTACGCGGCTATAGGTTCCACGCTCGGAGGTGCTCTGAGTGCCCTAATGGGAGGGGGGGATAGCTCGGGTGCTTCTGCTAGTTCCCAGCAGCATCACACAACTAACCCCGAGACTCAACATGAATCCTATTCTTCACAGCACCATGCATACCAATCAGAGCAATATCATGAACCCCATTCTAAGCCACAGCACGAGTCATATTCGGAACCACACCATGAAGGTCAATTTGAGCAGCATCATGCAGGGCACTCAGAGCAACAACAAGAATCGTATTCCGAGCAACAGAACACATCCTATTCGGAGCCGCCGCCAGGCGATAATCAGACAGTGGTAGACAATTCTGCTTCATATTATGCCCCCCAGTTTGATACGACTATAATTAATAACACAACTATCAATAATGTGGACAACACTGCAATTGCACAATCGGCACAGGTCAACGATACAACTTACACGGACAACACGAACATAGTGAACACAACAAATATGGATACAGAGACAACCGCATTTGCAGATACTTCATATATGGACATGTCGAACACGAATGCACAAGCAAGTGCGTTTACAGATACAAATACAAATTACACTGACGTGAGCTACATGGACACGGCAAATGCAAACACCGACATGTCCTCGTTTACAGATACAACATACGTGGATGCATCATATACTGACCAGTCATACATGAACGCAACATACGATACCACGACCGTGGTAGACGTAAATGTGGACGTGAGCATGGACATGACTACGAATATGAACGAGGCGACATACATGGGGGATCAGACGAGCATGATGACCATGGACGAGAGCATGAGCGTCGACGCAAGCTACACGGAGACAACCACGGCTGACTATTCGGGCGGTGATTGGGGTGGCGGCGAGTGGTGATAGCCTTACTTATCACCAAACCCAAGGAACTAGGAACTTTGTTGTGCGTTTTCTGCGTTTAAAATGTTTATATTTTGTCCTTTCTTTGATATTTAGTGTGATACCACTCTGCTATCTATTATATAAGAAATGATACCTCCAAGACCGTACCAAACCCGGTCCACTTTAGGACTAGTCAGTATACTCTACCACAATCGAGTACTGTCGGGTTCCATCTTATTTTCGTGGTTTGTGTGAGTTCTTCAATGTTCGGAACTTCGGAGATGAAGATGAATATGAACGAATGAGGTGTGTGGTAAATGTGTTGTTGGAGCTGCTGAACGACGGCTTCTATGATACACTCCTTGTCGTCTGATTAGCAAGCTAGTTACTAGAGGGTCCGCGGGCGAGCAGGCATCCCTACGGGATGTGGCAGGATCGCTCGCCCGCGAGTGCACACTGGGTGCCGGCTAGCAGCACCCCAGTGCGATTCTCGTCGAAGGTCTCATGTTGTGTTGCGAGATCGCCGAGGCGCGGTGAGACCTCCGCGGTAGGCTGTTCAGAGGTGCCGCAGGAAGAGGCGATGTTGCGGCGGGGCGACACCTCTTTTCTTGACCCCTAAGAGAGACCGACGGGTCACGCGAAGTGATTCACATGTTCGTGCTGAAAGATACGGTATATGAGGTATGATTGCTTGTATTGACTTGGCAATATAACTGAATGAGCGATGGGGGAAGTCCTTCTTATATACAAGTCCATGCCGAGACACCCTGTACTGTGCCTGAAGGCAGTTCCTTGACCTAGGTACCCACTTCAATAGTTCGAGAGCAGACTCGACGCCATTTATTATTGCGTGGGTTAATCTTCTGAATGCTCTTATTAAAGCGGGTGCATATATATCCTAGGCGGCAGGGCGACCTACCCTCCTCTGAGCCGTAAGACGACCTCTAAAGACAAGCTCGTAAAGAGCCCACTGAGGCGCAAATTGGGTGTACTATCGTGGTGACGATAGGTACCATACCTAGCTAGGTCAGTATTTAGGTAGCTATATTAGCAGTTAGGTAGTTAGATCTACAGTCTAGAAGTTATATTGAATGCCAGGTAGAAATTAAGGTTGTAGTCTAAGAGCTTTAAGTCTAATGTAACTATATTACTGGCTAGCTGGCTGACAGGTGACCTACTTTATTGCTAGCTGTTAGTGGGTTCCCCTATGGCAAAATGTTTTGAAAGCGTCCTCCGTAGTACAAAGTACATTATGCCAATGTTTTGTGATTTTAATGATATATATATACCTATATATATCCACAAAGGAGATATGGTAGGATTGCTAGAGCTAGCATTGCTCTTTTAAATTTATCCCATAGGATATTCCTACCTCTTACCAATGATATATATACTAGGCAGTCTTTTAGTAATTTTCCCTTGATATGACAGACAATTTTCCAACCACATGCGAAAAAAGATGGAACGGAATTAAGCCGGCAAGGACAAACACGAGGAAGCATCCAATATATACTTAGATACCTAGGTTGCTAGGTTACTTATAGAAAGCTTGGTAGTGACTCACGGGTAATATAAGACTGGGAATAATTCAAGTAGAAATCTCAACTGAGACTGATCCTTTCTGGTTAGGTATTTCCGGATTGTAGCAAACTTCATGGGAAGGTTATGTCTCCCGAGTTTAGAGAAGTAGGGTTGTATGTCGTGATGCGTTATCTATTGGTATCATAATCAATATACAATCATTTTACAGTAGAGCACATCTCATCTTATTTCATTTCAGCTTGCTCAATATCTCTTGAGCCCGCTCAACTAGCCCTTTGGCCCTGGTTAATTCCTCTTGGCCGTCAGTTTTATCTTTGGAAGGTCGGCCTTGCTTCAGAGCGTCACCGACCACCCCTTCAACGCCCCTGACTGCCTTGCGGCCTTCTTCTCTCACTTCACCTTCCCAGAACGTTCGTGCCGTCTCCCATTGCTTTTGCATGCGTCTCATGCTCCACACTATGCCTAAGGCAGCAACTGCACCGGCTTCGTACAGCGTTGTTGTCAATGTGCTGAAATAGACAAGCACGCCAAGCGCCGTGGTAAGTCCCGAGGTGCTTAGTGTTTGTAGTATGAGCTTTTGCGCAAGCGCCTGTAGAGCGGGGATCGTTTTTGTTTGAAGGTAGCGTCGTGTGTCGGGGATGTTTACTGGCCAGGGAGCCGTAGTTGGTATAGAGGCCGGGGCATCCAGCTGCTTCGATTCGGCGCCGTTTTCTTCGGTAGAGTATGGACTTGGGAAAGGTCCTAGGGAAATGCCGGCTTCTTTCATCCTTCCAGCAAGAAATATGGCATTTCTCTCAGATCCATGCAGGAACTTTTGACTAAGAATATCATTCGTGAGCATCCCTACATCATCTACACGCCAGAATAGTTTCCACCACCCTAGCTTGCGCCATCGTCCGCTAGAGAATGCTAGGTCAAGCTGCTCCTGCAGCTCAGTGTGTGCGCTTTCTGCCCAATCATCAAGGCTGGTTTGTAGTGTCCTTGAAGAAGTAGGTGAGGAAGTAGGAGATAAAGATGAGCCAAGTTGGCGAGCTTGCTCGCTTTCTATAGCTGCAGACGTATTCCTGAGTAGAGATTCGATGAGCTCTTTCACAGGTGGCTTAGTGGTGCCTTCAGCGGACTCCATGATATCGGCCTTTAACCACTCAACCAGTTTCGCGACATTGCTCTGAAACCACAAGTGTTCAAATTCGATAGCATTTTTAAGATCTTTACGGACAAGACCCAACCCAAGCTTCGCCGTACCGACATCAATAAGAGTAAACGGTAAGGGGGTATCATCGGTCGGTTTATATTCGGGCAGATTCACTGCGGCTGTGACCACCCTTTGGCTTTCTAAGGTGGACATGGATACTATTGATGCAGCACCCAAGAGACCATCTGTCACAATCAAGGCTTTATGCACCGGTGTTGTGAGGGGAGTATGCCTTCCCGTACTAGACGTAGGGATATCGACTGTAGGAACAAGCACCGATTCTTCAAAATCTCTCAAGGCTCCCATTTCCTGTGCGGATATGAAAGGATTTGACTCCATGAGAAGCAGCTCCAAATTGTGGCCATTCAGCGTCGCAGACGAGACATGGACCTCATGCAACAAACTTCCCTTCGTAGCGACAGACATGGATCCGAGTTCTTGGGGAGTATCGTGCCCAACACGTATGATCATCGGTTGCGCTAAATCATGGTTGTCGACTTCCTTCTCCCATCCTTCCTCGTTCTTCAATGGATCCGCGAGCAGAAGCTTCAGTACTTGTTTCGCAGTCTGGCTAGACTCAGAGCCGGTTGTAAGACCCAACACAGCGACTCTTATCGATTCGTTACCCGGTCGCTGTCGCAAGCCATTGAGGGCCAGCTGTAGACGGGAAATATTGACATGATTGGCAGCATGTTTCTGAAGCTCAAGAAGTATATCCTCTAATTCCCTTCGAGGATCAAGCACTGCGCGATTAGTACTAGTTGCAGTAGTTGAAGCAAAGCGGCGAAGGCTTTGCGACTTTCGTTTCGGACGACGATTCGATTCTGCGCCCGATCGACTAGACAAGGAACAAAAGAAACATATTGAATTCCTCTCGGCGACTTGACTTTTCAAGCAGAGAGGGCTGCGGCGGACAATGGGCCGCAGACTCATTCGAGGAGGCATATTCTGCCCTCGGCGGTTACAAAATAGTCGCAATGTTCCGGAGCTTTCATTGGAACTTTTTGAGCTCCGAGCGTGACGTTTTGAAGCTTCCAAACCGCGGGTTTCGTCGGATCAACTTCGGCTGATCGATAGATCTGATTGTCAGGAACGACTAGGATTATGGGTGTTCACTGATCAATAGAAGCTACCTACGAGATGACACTGTTGGATCCACTGCGAGCAAGAGCGTACAGTACCTAGGTACTTTCAGGTTCGCCGCTTCGGAGACCCCACCAATGATCCCCTTCTCCAACATTCCACCTTAACATTTACATAGACAACTTATCACGAAACCTCACGATCCAAACTATATCACTTGTGATTGGTTTATACACTGCTTGTAAATACTCTAGCAATACACTCAAACATCCCATATCTTTCTACATCACAAGACCGTAGATATCGCAAAGATGGCTCAGTCGACAGCCCACCGCCGGCTCCTTCAAGAGTACAAAATGTTGACTAACAATCCGCCCGACGGCATCACCGCTGGTCCAGTCAGTGAGGACGATATGCTTCACTGGGAAGCCCTAATCCAAGGTCCCGAGGGCACTCCCTTCGAAGGTGGCGTCTTTCCTGCCGAGCTTAAATTCCCCAAGGACTATCCTTTAGCTCCACCGAAGATGACGTTCTTGGGAGAAATATTCCACCCCAATGGTATGTTCTTCCCCAGCTAGACGATTGCCTCGAAACTGGCCATCTAATATTGGTTAAATTACAGTATATCCAAGCGGCCTAGTCTGCATCTCGATCCTGCATCCTCCTGGAGACGACCCAAACCATTACGAGCACGCTTCAGAGCGATGGAGTCCAATCCAGTCCGTCGAGAAGATTCTCATCTCTGTCATGAGCATGCTAGCAGAGCCCAACGACGAGAGCCCGGCAAATGTCGAGGCAGCTAAGATGTGGCGCGACAGACGGTCGGAATACGAGCAGAAAGTCAGAGACGGAGTCCGACGAATGCTTGGTCTCTAGTGGAGGACATTTTGGGGGAGACCACCCGTGGCCCCTAAGCTCAAGGAGCTTCTCGAATTTACACATCCTCGCAATTTAATCCTACAGGTCACTTCCGCCACACGACTTTTCATGGAACAACGCAAGATCTATCGACCAGAAGACAAGAAGCAAGCAGAAATGTACCGTGCAGTTAAAGCCCTGATTGATGGTGAAACAGAATGGAACTGGCCAACAGGTCTTCAGACACATGGACGTAAGGCAAAGAGACATCATTCATTGAAGCACTTGACACACGGTAGCCCGATAAAGCATCACAAACTTAAGCGCAGTTGCAAGGCCGGAACACCTTGATAAATTCCATCAATTTGGCCTATATTATGAGCGTTTTGGTATGAATGAGGTGGTGCCTGAATGATATTTATAGCCTTGTGGTCGAGTGGTTAAAGGCGGTAAGACCGCCAGATAAACGAGACGCCTCATCATGGAACCACGATACACGAACGATCCGGGAGCCCACCAATGGCACTTTCTTTTTACACAAACATGCATAGCGAGGTGTTTGGGGCTTACAGTTTACGTAGTAGTACGTATGTACTAAATCCACAGAATCATCAATGGGGTCGCAAGATCCACGAGCGCCAATTATTCATTCAGCGTTGCGAAGTGTGGAAATATTCCATTCATGCTGATGCTATAAATATACCATATTAATGGCAAAGATGCATATCCCAAAATGCTCCAACCATCCAAGAAATTTCCCTTACGAACGCCTATGCATGCACGTATTATACGTCTAGGTGTGTGCATGTTTATGCAGTTTTAGAACACTGATCCTTCGCAGAACCGTGATGAACCAATGGTTTTTGCCTTTCCCCCCGAAAAGCGCCCGTCCAAGTTGCTAGAAATTAAGACGCCCGACGCCGGCTAGCTCGAAGACTATCGTCTGTCTACGCGGCAGTGATGGTGATGTTGGCACTGTGGCCCTGGATCTGCACCATGCCGGAAGCCTAAATCACCTGTTAGTCATGCACCCGCGAAGAATTAAAAAAGAAAAAACCACCGTGAATAAGATTTTTACTTACACCGACGAGGAAGGGAACAGCAGCGATGACGTTGTAGTTGCCGGGCTCGAAGTCGCTGGGGATGGTGAGGTCGATGGTGAAGTTGCCCGGCTGGGGCTCGTTGCCGGGGAAGAGGGAGGTGTAGGCGATGCGGCGGCCGACGCAGACGACGTCGCCGCAGTCGACGTAGTCGGGCGACAGGCCCCAGACGATGCCGAAGTCGTCCCAGTTCTGGATGTAGATGGAGTCCGTCAGCGTCGCCGTGATCGTCGACCCCGCGGCCGCCGTGGCCGGCACCGTCATCCCCGTGATGTAGGCCGAGGACAGGGGCAGCGCCGCGACGGCGCTGGCGAGGAGGGATTTTATGGAGACCATTTTGACTGGTGGTGGTGTTTGGTGTAGGTTGTGTAATTGTGTGTGTAAGTGTAGATGACTTGTCGAGTGTTCAAGTTGTAAAGAGGTGAATAGATATTTCTTTGTGCGATGTCCTTGTTGTTGCTATCGAAGTTTGTCTGGGCATTCGCGTTCTTTTATAGATACACAAACCTGCACTCAAAGGCAGCCTGAGATTGTTCGTGGCATCACTCCATCGCCTGCGGACCTAAAGCACGTTGTTTCTGTGAAACGAGGGAAAAAAGAATCCGGCCACTCGGGTTGTTCCTTGCAAAGATCCCCAGGACGCAACAATACGAAGTGATCGGCATTATATCAAGCTGATCCCGGCCAGAGACATACATACGTAGAGTTTACTGCTCTCTTTTTCTTTTCAGCTCCCCGCGGCTCCGCCTAACAGCCTTGAGTTCTATACGGTGCTTCGTAGGATTTTACTACCCGGCGGTAAGGGACCGAACCGCGTTTTAGGGGTCTTACTTGATGCGATGTAGCGGTCATACGTATGTGGTGTAAGCCCTAAGGCCGTACTACGTAGTAAAGTGTTCGTACTACCGCTATATTCCAGGTCACGTATATTGATGGATATCCACTATGAAGCCACCACCTCGCTTACAGGACCTATGCCGCCCTCCCGGGTCATTGGGTTCAATGTTTTATCATACTACCTATGTGCTGAGCCTAAGCTGAGCCACTTTATAGAGTTGTCGTAGTTTTTCCTTTCGTTTGTCGCTTGTCGCCGCGTTTATCGTATTCTAGCTCTAGTAGTTTCCATGCAATTGGGCGCCTGGCAAGTGACTTACCATAGTAGCAATGTTGGAAGCTTAGAGGCTATTTTTAGTATATAGGTACTATTACACGTTACTACGCACGTTGCATAATTCCCTCCCATTTATCACGCTCTGATCAACGTCATGTCATGTGTTGGGAGTATTATGTGCGTAAAAGTATAGTGTATGTATGGAAAGAACCAAACTATAGTAGATATGATTGAACAAATGAAAGTGTGCTATGGGAGGCTTTTTTGTTGCTTGAACGATGCTGATGATGATGTGGGGTATATGGATAGGTATTCTTACGTGGGCATGTTAATACGGTACACATTTAACCCCTGTACCAGCCAGAGCTACCTAGGTATGGAATAGAGCGGTCCCGAAGACGGCCGCGACGCTAGTATCTTCTTAGCATCCTGGCTGCCGGGATTTAACTAATGGGAGACTACCGGATCTGCTAAAGTTAGTTCTAACTTTCTCTAATACTCCATACACTCACTACCATATACCATACTAACGGGATCTACATAGTATTATCATCATCGTCGCCGCCGTCTTCTGTCATTCTTAATCACAGACTGCTCTAGATTTATCTGCGCTAAGTTCGCTTCGACATAAATCGCCATCATATTCTGTTGGTGATGTGTTGTTGAATACCCAAAGAACCAACATACGTGTGAACTTCATGATATGTCCTATCCCGCCGCTTACTCGGAGAACGAGATCGTCAGTTGATAGAGTCAGCTAGTGATCGGGGCGTCTGCTGGAATACCACATAATTCGTCTGAATAGATATCGATACGAACGAGATGCAACGTGACTTGAAGAGTGAGCCCCAGTGGCTACGTCAAACGTGTCAGCGTGTCAGCGTGTCAGCGATAGGGCTGAAGACATCACTTCCAATAAATATATCCATGCCCGGTGGTGGCGCAGCATCGGCGGCAGTAACGCGGTCTTCAGTTTCGCCGGATGGATTTCTAATCGACATCAATACTCTATTACTATCATCTATTCTTATTCTGGAGGTATGATTCGAACATAGTAATGTTGTCGCGATGACCAAGTCATAGCCGAGTCACGTATCATGATACCCAGCCGATAGGCATACGTGCTTACGGATAGGATCGGGGCGGTTAACAGGAGGAACTTATTTCACATTTACAGGTACTTCATCTTAGGCAAATATCATTGTATGATCTCAAAGTTCTCGGGAACTAACTAACCGGGGGATCTGACCTAGTCGTGGTGGTTTTGCTTGAATGCGTATTGTAGAGGAGAAAGTGGTAGCTGAAGAACAAGGATACCTATTTCTCCGCAAACTTCAGAAGCGCGACGACATGCTAATCAACCCCGTTTCTCCTAGGCTCTTCCCTCCTCCATTCTCCTCTCCGACCCTCCTAGCGGAACCATCCTCCACTTTACTCTTCGGTGGCAACTGTGAAGCACGCCGGCTGGGAGCAGTTGATGGCTCGTTGGTCTAGTTGGGCATGTCGCTGGCGGCGTACCCAGGCGGCGAACAGCAACGAAAGTATGCACATGAACACATTCGCGACCAAAAACCATGCAGCAATGGCGAGGATGTCACAGCACCAGAGCTGCATCTTGCTGGTTCTTGGCCGAGTTGGTAGATGAGTACTTCGCGTTTGCTGGGAGTGTGCTTTGGTTCCTGTAGAGGCTGGGGAGCTTCGGTCGCTCGACTGAGTTGCCAAGTCAGTTAAATCAAATCCTTCTTAATTGGTCATGTAGTAGGAATTAGATCGAAGATGCTTACAGGAGATGATGGCTTTCGAGATGAAAGTCAGAATATGAGTTTAGCTTGGATTGACTGACCAAGCATTTGAGTTGCGATGTTTGTGTTGATAGTTGTTGTTACTGAAGAGGTAGGAAGAAAGGTTTGTGGGATGTGTGAATTAGATGGAGTAAAGAATTGAGGGCTAGGTCTAAATGATACCTGCCTTGTATAAATGCCTTTCGAATTCTGCACAGATCTTCACGAACTTCGTCGTCGCTCAGCGATGTTGTTCAGGGCGAGTACCATGAGCGAGTTCAGCACACTAGAATGGGCAGGCACTAGCCGGTCACCATGCCGAGTATGTCATCAATGGCATTTATGCTCATCTTGTGAAGAGCTGCGTCAGATTCATCCACTTGGCGAACTCACAGCAGTGCCCCCAGCCGGTCGACTCGGTGTTTAGGTCCATGATACTCTCATTCTGCTCTTGAGCGCCAACTCAGGGGTCACCCATATAGACAGCATTCCTTCCAGGACATACCGTAGACATTGAGTCTTTGATCATTATGGTAATAGAGTACCTGATGTATTTGAGTTGTCGTATAGCCACAGGCTTATATGTATAGGATTTCGTCTCCCCTTTTCCCCCTGTTGCACTTAAAGTAACAGCCTTGACTATTACCCCTTAGAAGGTCTTGGCTGTTTAAGTTCTGTATATAACCTCCATCTAAATTATGAATAAGATATTTAGTTTATTGTCCAGCGCCTTGACGGCTCAGGAGGCCTCTCATAAATGTAGTGGCTCGGTATCGCCTGAAAAGGGGTTGGGGTTGACATACATACATGTATATAATGAAAAACCCATTCCAGTTTCAAAGATGATAGAAACAGGAATCAAGCGTACATGCTACTAAGCTATCACATAATCAGATCGTTAGATTACCATGCATTTGGGGGAGGGCCCTGTCTATGAAAGTGACATTTAGCTGAGCATCATCGTAAGTAAGCCTACGTGGGTTAAACTCAGAATGAGACAAGTTTTATATTTCATCTTTCTATAGTTATCTATTCACTAATGAATCTCAAATGTAGAAGGTTCAAGTGAAAATAACACAGGGGGGGAGATATGGGGAAAAGGAAAGCAATACCACATAATGCGTTCGAGTTACAGGGGAGCGAGACTTGGATATTGAGGATAGGGGCTGGGGGACATCGCACCAATGTGATGATATTCGAACTAGATATGCTAAAGACAATACGACGACCGCACAGCTATCTCATATTCCTACAAGGCAAATATCCCATCCAACAAAAGTCGTCCATACGTCCATATCAAACTTACCTAGGTGTGCCGTGGAGCATCGGATCCATTCTCGCTAATAGAGTGAGTGGACTCGGCCCACACACCACAAAACCTCACGGAATCTCGCCGGATCGACCTTTATAAAGCCGCTTATAGACAATCTACCGACCCGACATTCTTAACGCGCAATTCCACATGCAGTAGCGTCCCCGTCGGCCACTAACTACTACATCATCATCATCCTCATCATCAATGACCGCCCAGCGCAACTCCATCCCAACGGTCTCCCCTACCCCCCGCAGCCCCCGACAGCTAAACAAAAACCGCAAGGATATCTACTGAATTCCTCGCCGCCGTCACACTCCAGGCATTTTATCCACTTGAATTACCTCACATAACACTTATTCCACATATGTCACAAGGTGGATATATCACGGGGGGGGGGGGGGGGGGAAACGCCCCTAGCCGTGGCACAGCACGGCCTCGGGAGCCAGGCTGCAGACATCGGCGGAAGGGAAATCCGACGAACGTATGACCACCAGACATGGCGTCACCCGAACAAACCTCGGGAGTCCGTTGGGTTCATGAAACCTATACCTAGGTAAGTAGACATGCGTATGTAATCGACTGCCCTTTGATGCTCGGGTTACCTACTTAAGCAACCCAGTTCGCCTCACCTGGGGTAGTCGACGCCAATCAGGTTTTAAGGTGTAATACCCCTGTTCCGACTACCCGAATACCTAGGTACGTAGATTATCTGTATGATAGTAATTCGCTAACCTCGTGATATTCGGGGGCGCTTCGAGAGATAGCCCCTTTGACTCAGAGACATGCACGTAGATATAGTATTCACGATAAATGCCACAAGAAACCAATGGTTTTCTCAAGAGAGATATATCCGATTGCAATTCACTCGGTACTTTTTGAGGTTGTGTCTAACGATGAGATATCTATAACAAGCAAATGTCAAGAGCCTCCACCTTCGACACTCCCCCCCCCTTATATACTTAACACGGGCCCGCAAATCCACAACCCCTTAAAATTCTCAAGGTAAGGCATCTCAAAAACGCAGCAACCACCTTATTGGCCATTGTTCTCAATAAACACGCCTCCATGCGCCTTCTCCGCGTCTGTCACCGACGCAGACCCGGACCCGTGCTCGGCGGGTTGGACGCGAGCCTTGTGCTCCTCCGTCTCCTCGTATGCGATGAGCAGCTCGCCGTTCTTGCCGTAGCGGCGGGGCTCCTTGGCCGCGATGTGCACGACGCTGAAGTAGCCGCCGGCGCCGCGCACCTTGTGGAAGATGGAGTCCATCTCCTCGAGCGAGCGGTACGCCGTCTCCGGGAAGAAGAAGTACACCGTCGGCACGATGAACGCGTTGATCGCCGCGAAGATGATGTACGTCTGGTACTTGATGTTGTTGAACGCGATCGGCGTGATCATCACCACCAGGAAGTTGAAGATCCAGTTCGAAGACGTCGCCAGCGCGTTGGCCGGCGCGCGCGTTCGGAGCGTGGTGATCTCGGCGGGATATAGCCAAGCTACGGGAGAACATGGGTTAGTTCAAGCATTATTACGGCATATTTCTTTGGCCCATCTCAGAGTCGCGCTATGTAACCTCGGCTTTCGATCGGGCTTTGGAGATGGGAAACAAGGGGCCAAGGGAAATCGGGGTATACGTACTCATTCCTAGCCAGCCGATGGCGAAAAATGTGTTGAAGACAAAAAGGAAGGCGACAGCAGCCGCTTGAGCCCCTTTGTTGTCCGGTACCGAGTTCACGCCAGCCAGGATGGCCATACTAATGGATTGACCGGCGGCGCCGAAAAGCATAAGATTTCGACGGCCAACGCGCTCAACAAGGAAAACAGCTGGCCATGATGCGATGAAATATTCTGTGCCATTGATCGCAGCGAGGAGACGGGCCATGAAGTCGCTCATGCCGAGTCCACTGTAAATGACAGGGGCATAATACGTGATAAGATTGATGCCAGAAATCTGTTGGTACATCTGGTTGACGACAGCAAGAAGAGTTCGGTGGAAGTTTCTGTTTGATAGAATAAGCATGTGCGCATGGTAGATTTGTAAATCCACATGATATCGTTCCAACATACCGGTCTTTATCCATAGTGAACAAGTCCCTGAAACTGCCCTTGGACATCTCAATGACGGTCTCCTTGATAGCTATGAACTCATTTGTCACCTCCTTATCGTTGTTCGGAACATCTGCGAGCGCGGCGAGAACTTCCAGAGCTTCTTCTTCGCGGTTCTTCAAGATCAGCCATCTTGGGGACTCGGGCAGATTCCAGACGAGGCTGAGAATGAATAGACAGAATACGATCTGGAACGCAAGCGGGAATCTCCATGCGACACTACTGTTTTCGACAAAACTAAACCCAAGGTCGATCCAGTAACTGATCATGATACCGCAAGTGATTAGAGCACCTTCTATCATGACTAGTTTACCCCGTTTGTGCGACCGGGATGTCTCAGACTGCCAAGTGGGAATAGTCGACGTATTACCTCCGTTTCCGAAGCCGGTGATAATACGGCCAACGATGAAGTGGGGGAGTGTAGTAGCACTAGCTTGTAGGATAGCGCCGACGACCATAATAGAAGTACCAATCAATATCATGCGTTTTCGACCGAGAGGATTAGAGATGAAAATGGTGGCGACAGCGCCGAGGAAGCATCCTAGGTTATAGGCCGCAACTGAGATTCCTTGGTTCGAGGCTCGCTTTGCCTGTTCTATAGGATTGTGAAGATTTGGATCACTTGGGTTGATATCCGGGAAATCCTGGAGGAATTGTTGCATTGTGAGAATGCCACCCATGACACCCTGATCTAGAACATGTTAGGTTTCTTAAACGCGATTCATACGCGACGGAGGTAAAGTACCATATCCAAATAGCAGGAAATCGCATCCTGCGATGATACCTATGGCATAGTTGAGAGAACTGCCACGAAGGCCGAAGTAGGTCTTCATCGTGAACAAAATAAGACAGATGCTAGCTTTATTTGTGATACGTTTGAAGCTGAGTGAAGCAGATACGATCTAGCTGTCTTTTCATATGTAAAGGCGCGGGTCTGGAGGGCCGGTGGGAAGAGAGTGACCCTAAGATCAAGCTCAACGCGGATCGGCAGCACGTCAACAGACTATTTATATTTTCCTAAGTCGATCAGAATGTGGGCCGGAGATATGTATGTTGGACAATGGTTCGGTGTTACCTTGAGGGTAGGATTGTCTCTTGTCTCCTCCGTAGTAAAAAGCACAATAAAGAAGTAAAAAAGACAAGAGAGGAGAAATTCTGCGACTTCAAACTAGGTGCATATGCTGGTGGGCATGTGATACGTTTATATATGTAATCTCCTCCCACACAAGCGTGATATACTATGTCAGCAGTATATTATCAGAGAGGCCAGAAGAGTCAATATATAGTACGTAGTAGACCGCTCAGAGGCAACTTAACCCCAACCCTTGAATATACTGAAGCCGGGGGGGTTACCAACCAGCAAGAAGGAAAACTTTTATGGAACCTGGTCTTCCTCCATACTACCTACCTATGTACAGACATAGTAGGTCTGTGGGGTCACGAACCCGGCCGGATCTACGTACATGGCATGGCGTATACCCCGAACCGGCGAGCTGCTGTCGTATCGTGGAATGTGGAGGACCTGGAGTTTCGGTGCGCTAAAGGATTTGAAGATAATAATACCATGTCACAATTCCAAAGTCGGAGAGTCCGATGGATGGGAAATTTAAAAGTTTAGATGGTTCGACAAAAGTTAATAAACCCTAGAGGAAGGTGTCAATTGGACGATATGCACTATATTCGTTAAGTAGGGCATACCTTAGGCAGGTATGCACTAGATATGGGATGCAAGTCAGATCGCATAACCTGCACAGTTGAACTTTCCATATCTACCTCTGGGGTTACCTAGGAAAGTGGCTCTCTTCTAGGTCTCTCCAGTTTCTTAGGGACCCTCCCCCCATTATTATCCCCAAGAAAGGTAAATCCCCCATTCCAGGGTCCCCGCAAACCACCTAAATCGTAACGCTAATTTGCCTAGCTACGCCGCTACGGGTCGAGCTGTACCGGAAAAAGGGGAGACTGGCAAAAGACTGGCTTGACTGGTATGCATCGAACGTTTCGGCGGCGACGCTAAAGAAAAACGAAGTCTCAGTGGTCGGGTTTCCTCTTTCGGTAAACCGACTCGGACCTTCGTCGACTAGGAGCCTTACCGGTAGGTATAGGTAATCAAGGATGTTTCAACGGAAAGAGGAAAATTTTGACGTAACTAACTAATCGATGAACTTGGAGAATGTGTGGAAAAAAATGGTAAGGACATGACGTCGCTTCGACCAGGGTGTTTTTCTCGCTAGCGGTCTTATATCGGCGATGACACTTTTTATGGAAGCAATCTTACCTAAGTAAGCCTTTTAGACCTCTCACTTTTCAAGAAGCTTAAAGCTTTGCCGTCGTAATGGTTGAATGGATCATTGAAAAATTTGACCTTTACGGAAGAACAGGAGAGGAACTCGCTCCGATATTTGGGTCCGATTGTTGAATATTGAAGCCGAACAGAAACACAAACTGGCAGACTTCTTGATATGAACGTATTAGTTTATTGTATAAGAGGAAGCGGCGTAGATTACTCGGTATCCTGACTAGGAACGGAACCACGCGACATATCCCGGGATTAGAGAATCCGGGGTAACAATACATGTGACTGAAGATATTCAAGAACTGGTAGAGTTGCCGCTGTTGTTGGTAGTCTCAAACATGGTCTGGCCCTGGGGCCTGGAATCCTTACAACGAGCGCGCCATACTTCAACCGTCACGGCATTCCAGATTAGTATTGGCGGGAACTGTGCCGCACCCTAAACTCGTTTTCTCATTTCTATAACCACTCTTTAAATTTGATATATCATCTCTCTGTATGAACTTGATCGAGCTGGCTGGGCATTATTTGGTCGTTCACTAAGCCTACAATCCATTCTCGGCCTTGAACTTATCCCAACTCTCATTGAGCGTGGCAAATACGGTGCCGGCAATAAGTCTTACTTCTGTGCTGGCATCTTGTGGTAGCTATAGATTCAAGTTAGTGACGAAGATGCGACAGACTTGTAGATAGTCCCTGAGAGAAGTAGGAGACTTACTTTGTCAGGATGACACTTGGCAATGGCTTTCATGTAGTGTATCTTGACCTTGTTCGCGACTACCAATTCGTGCAAGCCGACCTTCTTCCATCCACTGTTTTCCCATAAAACCTGATCAAGGCTTCCGATAAGAGCCCGTAAATTATCTCTCTTGCCGTCTCGCCACGAAGCGATCCTTGCGTCAACCTTCTCACCGAGGGCAAATTTCTCGTCGTCGGCTGCTTCGGCTGCCTTGTTAGCTTCTCGCAGGCGCTGTACGGCCTCTGAGCTTTTCTGGGGGGTAATATCGGACACGGCGGAAGGTTTTGGTCGAGGCCTCGCCGCCTGAGCCGGCTTCGGCGTAGGTTTTGGTTTAGGGGCAAGCGCCTTTTGGCATCGCTGCCGGCCGGCAATAGCGTTGGCACCGCCAACACCCGCTTCGACGCATTGCTGCCATACATTTCCGGCGTCTACCCATTTCTCCATCTGCTCAAGCGCCTCCGCTTTCCGGCTGAGCGCTTTACCATACAGGTCCTTCATATCACGGGTTTCACCGTCAGGTAATGCGACTTTCTCGCCTTCGCCGCGAGATGGTCCTATGATACCGATAGCGGCATCAGCGTCTCCGACTGCCTGTTTAGGACTGCCGGTCTTCAGTGCGGTGAGCGCGCGGTTAGTCAGAAGAACAATACAAATAGGATGCGACTGTGGTACGCCCGCTAACGAATTCGTGTAACTGGTATGTGCGGCATCGAAATCTCCAAGTTTGAAATGTGCAGTTCCTTCTAGACGATGTCGTGTAGAGGCCTCCATCACTGATGGGGGAATAGTAGGCATCTTCCTAGTAGGCGCAGGCGGTCGAGGTGTGATAGTCCTTGAAGGGGCTTTCGTAGGTACTTTGGTCGTGGGGACCGACGGCTTGGTAGGTCGTTGAGGCCTAGATTGAGTGGACTGGTCAAAAAGAAGGTTTGCTTCCGGCTCAGGTTGAGCTACTGGCTGAGGTGTTGCCTTTTTCCTTCTTGCAGGACTGACATAGGCCTGTGCACTTTGTTCTTCGACAGCTTGCTTATTCAACCGCGCTCGGGGATCGCGCGTACTTGGCTGTGATGCTTGTTGCCATTTAGGTGCTCCAGATGAATGAGGTGACGGTCTGCTAGGTAAAACCGGTGATTGATCTCGTACGTCACTACGTCGGCTCTGGGTTGGTCTAGATGGCTGCCTCTCTGGCCGCATACCAGACTCCAACATTAGAGCCTCATCGGTGGCGGTTTGCTCGACCCTTCCTCCGGAGTGTGTACTGTCTAGATGAGCGGACCGCATCCATTTTGGTTGACTAGGATCGCCGCCCTCCTGCTGAAAATCAGCAACAGCTTTTTGAACTTGTTTCTGCCCGCTCTTCCAGAGAGAATTGGCCGTCTTGAAGAAGCTCGAGCTCATTGCTGCGGCTTTCTTTGAAAAATCGTCTTCGGAAGCCGGCGAGCGGTTATCTCTTCGTGAAGGGATTGCATCGAAGTGATCTTCACTCATCCATGCAGGGTTGCCACGGTTCCTTGAACGGTTATCGTCCCTCCTAGGTCGTTCTGCAGCAGTGTCCGAAGGAGTCTGCTTGTTACGAGCCTGCCTATGTGCATCATCTAGGAGCCATCCGACCGCTGCTTGAATGTCCAAACCTGCACCACTTTCAGTTAAGCCTCTCCTTGCGTTCTCAGCCGTGAAGCCCATGTCAACCAATTCAGCTACGGCTTGGTCAAATCGATCCGAATTACCCCTTCTCGGGGGCTCTTCAGGTTCCGACTCCGAGTCAGATTCGTCAATGGGCCTGCCTGGCTCTGATTTTGCTTGAGCCGTTTGAGCAGCTTGAGCTTTTCGCCGCACCTCGTCGACTGGTTTGCCGAGATCTCCTAGCAGATCATCATCTTCGTCCGCGTCAACTGTTGGTTGCCGTTTTGGTTGACCTTTCACCTTGTTCAAGCCAAAGGGGTCGTCATCGTCGCCAAACTCATCTTTATTTGAACTTATAGGTTTATTCCACGTGCTAGCGTTAGTTAAGTCGAGCTGAGCTGCATTCGCTGGGGTGCTTTTCCCAGACTGATGTTGCGCAGGCGGGGGAAAGTGACTAGCATTATCGACCTTGGTGTCTCTGTTAAAGGCAGCAAATATATCGTCATCACCATTCTTCTTGTGGCCGTTCTGACTCCCTATTCCACCACCGGCCGAAGGGACAGCTGGAGAGATGGTCCGAGATGCGGGAGTAGAGCTCTGACCGATGTTATCCCAAAATTGACCGGCTCCATATTGTGATTGCAGCTTCCGTTTTTCTTCCTCCTCTCTCTGGCGCTTCTGAGCCTGTAGCTGTTCTTGCCGTTCTCGAAGGCTCAAATTGGCATTGCTTTTGGCGCCACTGAAGCTCACTAGACCGCTGAAGCTATCGGTGGTCGGCTTGAGAGTGGTCGGCTTGGGGGCAACGAAGCCTGAGCCTTGGGCCGAGAGTGGCGTAGATCGGCCGGATGGCTGAGGAGACGGAGTCGGACGTAGGGTCGGGTAGAATGAGGGTGGGTTCATAGGGTTCACAGGATTCATAGGTGAAGGTTTGTTGCTTTTGCTAGAGTTGGTCGAAGACCAATCAAGACCCGAGAGATCATCCATCGTTGCGCGGAAGGAAAAAGAAATGTCGTCATATCAAGGATGCCACATTATTTATTTTGTGCCTACGACCGCCACGATGTGCGTCAAGGAATCCTTTGCATGTGTTATGTGTGCTGTCGCATTCGAACAGATCCGAAAGTTATTCGTTGCTATTAACATCGAATGGGTCAAGGAAATGTGGCTGATGTGTCGCTGAGCTTTGAGGGCGACAATCTGTGGCTTAAACTATTCAAATTACGTAATCACAAACGTGAAGTTATTCCGTTTAATATATGCAATATATGTAATATGTACTTATGTATTATAATTCTTATGTGCTAATTATTGTATAAAGATCTGTATGTTGGTAGGCATAAACCATCAGTCTTTAATGCTACAAGTCTCTAACTACTTGATTACATCAAGCTCTTATGTTATAATGCTATTTTGTTGATGTTGGATACCTATCTGATATCGTTCTCAACATCAATACGGTTTGTCTCCATACTGCCACGCCGATCCATGCCTGCGCGATATACATACTTCAGCACGTCTGTGATGATGATCCCCCTTTATACTGCGGTGATCATCGGATCAAGAGTTTCTTTAGGCAGCTGCTAGCCAGCTAAACTCAGGCTATTATACTAAATATACTGATGATATGAACCTCGAGGTTTATACGTTTGCGATCATCACTTTATTGATATGGCACAGGACAGAATACGTGAACTTTAGCTTCAAGTGATTTACATCAAGACTAAACCCAGGCGGCCCAGGTAAACCTCCCCCTTATCTACGCCCCCGCTGTTTATAATATTCATGCAAAGATATTAGGTATGTAGACGAACCCATAAGGACAGGCCTCCAATTTGTTGAGGTGGACAATTTACTACCTATGTAAGTGGGTGAAGCTGGCTGTAAAGGAATATTATGAGGTGAGAGTATAGCGGAGATTATCACGACTTGAAGATGAGGTTTTGTAAATAGAAAGAGAGAAACTTGTTTAAGTTGGTCTTGTCACAAATTACGGTCATGGCAGCATGGTGGCGTCCAAGTAATTATGCCTGGTGACATTTTAAGTTTAATTGTGATAAGCTGAATAACATTTGCTGAAAAAACAGCCAATGATGCCACGTGCATTGCGGCTATGAAAATTTCCATCGGTAGATCATTTCGTCATCTTTTTCGTCAAAGTTCAAGGTACATAGTACATGTGTAAGGCTCTCGGGAAAGCAGGTACCAACCACGGTACAGTTGGCCGATATGACAGGACCTCGCTTCCGACACACAAAACTTCAGGCCCCTCACCTTAACCGTATGTACCTTCTTGGCCTGCTTGGTACCAACATAAGTAGAGCAGCACTATCATCACAAACCCTAAGGGATATTTGTTGAATGACACGTATCAATCTGGCTGAGGCGGGCAGGTTTATTGCATGTGTGGTATATATATTGCGCCTTGTTTATGAAGACTGCAATATGAAGTTAGGAATTGAAAGAATTTTTATTTTAAGGACATTTTTAAGGTTTATGAAAAAGTCGGCGTAGGGGATTTTTTGAGCATGGGCCAAGCCAGCATTCCGAAGGAAGTAATGATCAGCTTGAACGGCGATTTCTAATTGGTTAAAGTCGGATCCTAGACCCTCATACGGGTTTCAGAAACCTGGAATTTCCCCAATCTCATCTTTGCCCCTCCTTTTGTTCTGCTGTCTACTTGAAGTACCTAGATACATGAAAAGTACATACACGTACTTAAATTGTGCACTTATGGGTGTTAGGAGTTACACTAGCGCTTGCCAGAGTCGCATTCAGAGGCATACCTACAAATTTACTCGAGGCTCGGTGTGTTCATGGTGTTTCCTTGTGCTGTAGAGAAAGAAGCCGTGTAAGGCTTGAGCCTATCAGAGTTGTGGCAACATTGCTCTCCCCGTACTAACCTACTAATATCCAATGATGAGTATAGCAAGAGGGAAAAGCAAACGACATATCTACACTATCTTAGGATGGTAGCAAGCTCGACTCTCACCGTGAGAGTAAAAGGTGAGGCTAAGTGGGCATTACAAACATTTATGACACAGAATATTAAAGCTACTCACATGAACAAACGATCTTAGTATACAATATTGAAGGCCATCTTAATATTATTTCTGTTTTCCTAGATACTTCTTTGTGATGGATGACGACTCCACCTGGAAGATAGACTAAAGAAGCCATCCAGTGTCTGCAACGTTTACCAGTCTATGGAAGACAGCTCTTATTCATACGTGTACTATGCTACAGTACATATTTCTTAGTTCTTTATCTTACCTAGCAGTCTAGGAATGAAGCCGACCTTTAAACACCTAGGGCATAGAGACGGATCAGAATTTTATTATGATAGATCCGTAATCGACAAGCTGCATATCATTAGTAGTAGGTACGCCGTCTTCCGATTGTCAGTTGAAGTTTAAATATTGATGTATGTAAAGATGTACCTGCGTCTGCAGCGATATCCTAAAATGTTCTTGCCGGGAGATTGGAGAAATTGGTGTTGTACCTGCGGGGTTTCCCTTGTCGTTCTTGGCTGTTCCTGAATCTCTCTGGCCAATGATGAAAGAGCCCCTTGATTATATAATATCGATAGGCTAGGCGATCTCACTTGATCCAGCAGTATCCCAGTAAACTGCCTACACTATTAATGTTCTTCGGTAGGAATGACGATCTTGCAAGGGTCGTGCCCGAAGCCGAACTGTCACGTTGCCAAGCTTCGTAGTAAGCCCCTTCATTGCGTAGGTACCTAACTTTAAAACTGTTAGGTACCAGGCAGGCTAGCCTTAGGTGGCCTAAGGAAATGGATCATGGATGCGTGTGAAGTATCGCTGGATAGCCCTGTACTTAGATGTTTTTCCTTTTCAAGCTAGATCTGTACCTAGATACAGTTGGAATTATGAACACAATCAGATTGGTATCGAATAAGTACCTACATATGTATTTTACACGCAGGCATGAAAGGAGTATTAAAGAAGTACCGATATCTATGGGTAATTGTGGGGTATGCATATACGAACCAAACGTCTAAACGGTTACTATGTACCATAGTACCCATATGTACCGGATGGTACTTACCGTGGCCCCGTACTTGTCTCACGACGTTCAACCTCCTTATGCGACAATTCCCACTTACCCTCCCGTGATCTTAGCCCTTTCTACACACCACTACTTTTCAATATCCCCCCTCGACGTCCCTTCTTTTCGTCTTTCCTTTAACTCCCTTTGCGACTTCACCCTCATCAACACCGAAACATTCCGCTCATTCATACCACATTGACAACTACTGTCAAACCACGCTCATTACTCATCGCGACTAATAGTCTAGACTTCTATCTAGATTATTAACATTATCACGTTCTTTTCCTGTGTTGATCGCATTCGTTTCCGAGCAAGCAAGCAAACATCAATCTCCGTTTGATACTCCATCTCAGAAATTGGTGATAGGCAAAAAAAAGTCAACAGTGGTGGAATCTCAGTATCATACATACAGGCAACTTCATATCGAATCGTGGGATCCATCTTCATTTCGTCCGTTTAACACATCCGCTCTTGCGCAAGCCGACTGCTTGTACTGAAATCGTCAAGGACGCTCTGGATAGCAAGGGTAGATTGGAAGGTTAGAATCAAGAGAGTCGAGGTGGAAAGGATTGGCGATATCCTTGGTTACCTTGGGTGCGACTTGAGGAATTAAGCAAAGGGCGAAGAAGGGCGCTGGACTCTTGCCCTGCCGCGGTTTGCCGTTATCGACAACACAGCCGGTGAAATTTGGGACCAATTATCTAGGTGTACTACCTAAGTTGTATCCCATCCGACTATTGACATTCGGTGTTTGTCGATGAACAACAGCTACCTACAGTGAGGAAAATCATTTTCCTCTGTCCTATTCTCGAAGCACCGCTCAAGACGCGTCGCCTTTATACAATATCGTCGACGAATTTTACTCGGTTCGACTAACCAGTTTCTCACATCAGACCAAGTTTACAAATCTCAAGATGGCAGCCAAGACATTTTCTGCCCTCTTCCTCCTCAGCACCTTCAGTGATGTCTCGGCTTTCTGGCGCATGGAGTGTCGAGGCCGCACGGGCCTAGCTCGTATTGACCCAATCATGGATATCGGCGAGGTAGCCCCTCATATCCATACTGTTCACGGATCGTCTGGTAAGTGCTCCCGTAAATTTTGTGCATGTAATTAACTGTTTCTGCTTTAAGCGTCTACTATGATGTTGGCATGTGAATTCTCAATTTTATGTCCTGTTTATTGATCATCTGTACAGGCTTCTCACTCTCCGCAACTTACGATGATCTCATGGGTGGCAGTTGCACATCATGTGCCGTCAAGGAAGACAAATCGGCATACTGGACTCCTGCCCTTTATTTCCAGGATAGTCAAACCAAGAAATTCGAGATTGTGCCTCAAGTTGGAGGAATGCTTGCGTAAGTCAAATGTTTGCTTATGTGATTTGCTAGCTTCCATGACACCTGAGTTATTTATATCCATTCATGTCTTGATATCTTATGAACCATAAGCCCATTTTACCCATGCCAAATCCCACGATCTATTTCCTTATCTGGAACCTATGGAGGATTATATATATATAGACACTAACATAAAGAACAGATACTATCTATTGCGCGGAGACAATGTCACGGCCTTCCCAGCTGGTTTCCAGATGATTGCTGGAAGCAACTTCCGCCGCGACTACACTGTCGGAGACCCCAAATCACCTGACCCCCCTCAATCCAGCTGGGCTTCCCTCAAGCAAACTAGCCAGGATGACTTGGCGCAGCGAGCCATCGGATTCAACTGCCTGAACTACAAGAAGACAGCCGAGGGTTCCTTGTTCCGTCACTATCTGCCGGACAAGAGTTATCTTGATGCCAATTGCCCTGATGGTATTCGTCTCGAGTTGATGTTTCCTTCGTGCTGGAACGGCGAGACGACTGCAACGGATCACAAGAGCCATGTGGCATACCCAAACTTGGTTGGGGATGGTGATTGCCCTGATACCCATCCACAGCGCTTAATCACGTTGTTCTACGAAACCATCTGGAACACCAACGCGCCGGATTTCCAGGGCCGCCCGGGTGAGTTTGTCGTTTCGAACGGAGACCCCACAGGTAAGCTTTGCGATGGTTAGAACTTACGGGAATACGATGCTAACAATAATGAAAGGCTATGGTTATCACGGTGACTTCATGACGGGTTGGGACGTAGACTTTCTCCAACAAGCTGTTGACACCTGCACTAATCCATCTGGCGAAATTGGAGATTGCCCACTCTTTACGAATCCGGGCCTTCTGACCGAGGCGGAGCAGAACACTTGCCAATTCGACATGCCGCCGGCCTTGGCTGATGAGGATGGCTCCGCACTCAACCTTGTGGCTCTCCCGGGCAACGTCCAAATCCAGGCCGGACCACAATCAGCTACACCTGGTGGTGGCAGCGGTGGTGGTGAAATTTCCTCGGCATTTTCCGCCGCTACCAGTTGGCTTGGTGGGCTCTTTGGTGGTAGCAGCTCGACGAGCTCCAGCATTCCGGCCGCTACCTCTTCTAGCACTAGCGTTAGCGCGACGGCAGCGGCAATCAACCTACCCACAGGTGGAGCCTTTATTGAGTCGATGTCAACCTCGTCATCCTCATCTGCGGCTTTCAACGTTCTTGCCTCGCCGGCCGCCCAGACATCATCTTCGAGCATTGCCTCAAGCTCTGCACCCCCCGCGCCAGCGACCACTCCAGCACCTGCGGTTACTTCTCAGCCCGGCGTCTCCTACGAAGTTGTAAGCACCCAAACGGTCACGAATGGTGGTGAAGTCGAGGAGGTAGTTTGGATGGAACCTGTTGTGTACGTGACCGAGGAAGAGGTCAGTACTGTAACGGTGGGAGCTCCGGTGGCGAGGTCGGAGCGCAAGCTGCATGGACGACACCTGTGGCGACACCAGCACCATGGTCGGAGATCGTAAAAGATCAACCGCATCCGCCATTCCTTTTTTTAATTCGTTTCGGTGGAAATATTTGCTCATCAATTGTGATTGATGAAAAAATTTTGCATCATGTTTCAGGGTTTGATTTTATTTCACCCAGAAACTTTTCGGTACATTGTGGGGGCTCTTTCTGGAGGAGCAGAGACGTAAGCGAAAGATCACAAGGCACCAAGGCAAAATAACTGCATAGATCTCTTCGTGCAATACAAAGCCGGTCCCAATCGGAAGTGATATTGCATAGGGGATTCATATCTAGGCGTTTTAACGAACATTAGGGTGGTGGACTGTTTGAGGCCTGATTTGAAAGCGAGCATGCATACATGGTCCAGATGCTCATTGCATTTTGGGGGTGTATCTCTTCCGGCAAGAGATCTTTCAAATTTGTCTGGGCCTTGAGTTTTACGAGCATCAAAACAATCTCGAGAAAATCAATGAAGTGAACCAAAAAAATCTTGTATCTTCTTCACTGGTGTGTGACCTCTGGCCTCGTGACATCGCGTCCAATCCCCTATCGTTACGTCTCTGTTGCGCGCAAGTGTCCTATTCGATTCGTGGATATTTTTTTTCTTTCTAAGCTCTGCCTTACATATCTAAAGTAGCAATGAAAGTTCAATGAGTTTTATCCCTTGTTTATTTTGGTGGCGCGATACTTTAATAATGCGTGATAGTCCAACATCTAACGTCTCTTAGCAGTATATCACAATCCATCATGATTTAACGTAGGTAGTCTTCATATAAGCGGTAGAACACAGTTAATATTATAAACCTTGCCTTCTTCGTCGGTCAAGCCCCGTTGTTGTCTCAGAAGCCTTGGGATGGCAATGATGTAGACTGGAATGCGACATGCTCTCCAAAGCGCACCGCAACACGCACGGGTAGTTAGCAACCCATTCCAGCGGCAGATTCGCTACCCGGGATGACGCATTCCGAGGCTCTTCGAGACTATGGGCTGTGTTTACAGCCGGATTGTGTTTTGTTTGGGGAGTTCGTTCTCTTGTAGAATATCGTGTTGTGCTTCTTTCTTTCTCCTTGATGTCCACGCGTGTCGTTCGAGTTTCCAGTATTGGCGGTAATGAGGCGCTTGAGTTCACGATATTGATCTTTGTTCTAGTTAGGGTTCGACTGTGTTCCATGACTCACTAATAAACTAGGTGTCGAAGTCAAGGAAGAATACGAGTGCGTTTTGAGCGAGAGCACGAGACCAACTACTCTATCAACAAGTCAGAATTTAGGACGAAATAGTCGCAAAACATATACGATGTCCAGCTACGCACGGAGACAAGATGTCTCCCCCTCTGCTGCTTCCGAAGCGGCTCTTTCCACGGGCGCTATAGCCGGCATCGCCGTCGGCGGCGCTGTGCTGCTTTTCGCAGCTCTTGCGGCCGTACTTATCAAACTCGCCAAACGACAGGACCGTCGACGTGCATCCAACGCTGCGTTTCACGATGTATGCATTGAGACAGGGACGAATGAGATCGGGCCGAGGCGGCTACGTAAGAAGAGTATCGTGGGCGAGCAGATGGCTGCACATATACTGGACAAAGAGGACGACGACACCGGGAGGGAAGAAAGCAGAAGCAGAAAATCGAGCCTGAACGTAGCATCACCCGCGAGAACACGGCAGAATAGTTACTCGATAGGAGACGACAGTCAGGATATACAGATACAGCTGCAGAAGTCTCGGTCCCCGGATAAGCAGCGCGGCTACGGCGTGTACCAGCACCGGCGCAAGACCTCGTGGATCGACGAGGATGCGCTGCACGGCCCGACCATCACGTCCCCGACGAAGACGAAAGAGAAGCATAGACGCATGGTGAGCTGGTTCGACGGCGGTTTGAGCCGCTCCCTTAGCCGCCTCTCGACGAGGAGCGGTATGGGGGAGGCTAGTCCCACGTTGCCTTATACGGAAGGGCAGGCGGGACATCAGTTCGAAACGCCCGTCGAGAGCCCCAGCGAGAGAGAGGGGTCACAAGGGGTACATTATCCCGGATATACAACGACGCCAAGTCCAACCCGACAACAACAGCAGCAGATATATGCAAGTCCTCAAGGAGCATACGGCCCGACCAACTTGACTAGTTCTAGTCCTGGCTCCAACAACACGGCTCAGTCGCCACCGGATATCGTCCATAACCCACGATATAGAAATCAGGTCTCGTTCCAAGCTGCGCAACAACTAGCGGGGACAGCACGGCTGCCCAACCCTATCAATGTTCCGCAAGGGCAGGGACAGACGCCGAGACCGCCGATACTGAAGCACAGCGCCACGGACACGGAGCTGACTGAGATCCTCCGAATGACCGCAGAGAGGCTCCAAGACGGACATAGGAGTGCGAGACGGCAGACACTGATGATGCCATGTACTCCCGGAAGAAAGCCACATGACGGAAGCCAAGTTCATCTCGGTGGAGTGCGTATGGACCCGAACTATGGCTCCCCGGATAGAGGAGACATAAGTCCCGCCAAGAGCCATAAGAGCGCGCCGGCGACGATGTCGTACGTGGAATTAGAAGGCTGCACCCCAACACAATCACTTCAACGACAAATGCAGACCCCGAGGCATTCACGACACCCATCCCACAATCCGCGTATGTCGCAAGTATCTATGATATCAGAGCCGGACAGCCTCGTTGCACCTAAACGGGAGTCGGTTTCGGAAGTACGAACGGCTCTATCCAGCCCAAGCCGTGTCACAAGGTCAAATGAACCCACACCCAGTCCACAAGGATCGAAGCAACAATCGCGTCCATTCTCAAACGGTAGTTCCATGTCCTCTGCCCTATCGACACTATATAGCATGGACGATGCGTCAATCCGCAGTCCGCCGGTTAGTGAATTGAAGTTCAGCAGCAGTCCGATAGACACGCCCAGACGGACTCCAGAGAAGGTTCTCTCCGCATTCGGGATGCTCAACCCCAAGCGAAATTCCGGCGCGGACAGGGTGAAAAGCCCAAAACTCCGATGGGATGACGATGACATACCGCCGCCGTTGCGGATCCGCAGGGGAACTTTGGGAGGGTCTGTTGTGCCCAATAACACACCCGCATCCCGGCCGACCTCGCATCAAAACGCGAAATCCATGGACCTGCCCAAAACTAGATCGTCCTTCATGATTGACTCCTCACGGGACAAGGACGACCCGTTCACCGCAGAGACGACGCCGAAGAACCCAGCTCGCCTATCCAAGGTGTTCTCCCCGCTGCCCGTAGAATTGCCAAGTGGAAAGGCAGACCAGAAGACCTGCGGGAGGAATCCATCCCAGGAGAGCCAGTACTCCGAAACCCCAACACCATCACCCACACGCCGGGCCGTCCCGCCGTCCCCCCGCTCCATCCTCAACTCCCCCAGCAACCCCCCACGCGCGCCCAGCCCCGCGGTCTCCGAAGCCGGGCTGTCGTCCGTGTACGACAGCTACACGTACACGCACGAGTCGCCGCCAGGGTCGGAGGGAAGCTCCAGCACGTCGACGCTGACGGGAGCCGCGGCGGGGTCGCGGATCAGCTTCCGGGTGCCGGACTACGGGCCGCAGCACGACGAGGACGCGATGGAGAAGATCCAACCGCGGCAGCACCAGCCGGTGATGGCGCCGGCGGGCTCGCTGCTGCGGCCGCGGCGCGGCGGGCCCTCGGACGGGTCGGTGTACTCGCAGGACGGGGAGGACCGGGTGCCGCCGATGCGGGCGCCGACGGTGCGGCGGGGCAAGAGCGTGCGCCTGTCGAGCGCGATCACGGAGCTGCGCCGCATGAACAGCCAGATCAGCGTCATGAGCGACCAGAGCACGGCCAGCACCACGCTGCCGCTCATGCGCGGCGGCGGCGCGAGTCCCGGGCGCCAGACCGGGGGCGGGAAGAACTACCTCGCGTTGGGCGGGGGGCTGAAGACGAACGGGAGGCTCTCGCTGCCGAGTGCGGGTGGCGCGGAGAGTCCCAGGCTCGGGGCGAGCGTCAGGCGGAGCCGCAGGGAGACGGTGGTGCTGCAGGGGGGCGACGTGAGGAGGAGTGGGAATGTCGGGACGGGCAGTATAAAGCACACCAGCCAGCTCTTGACCCATGCCACGAGGTTGAAGCGCGAGGAGACGGTGATCAAACGGGCCAGCGTCGAAAGCTTGTACGATAACGACGGGTTCTTGAAGGGATAGCCGTGGGCCGTCGGCTTTGTATCAACATTCTCGGAACGGGTGTAACAATTCTTTTTGTTTTCATTTGTCATGTAAACAGCTTTCTGATACCTTTTACCTTCGTCACATATTTATTATTTAGGCCGGGCTAGGGCATTCCAATATAATTTTCTATACAACCCTTTCAATTGATTTCTTCCACCGCCTGGAATTTGAGAATGTATTAACGAGTTTTATTGTATGGGGACCCCGTGTATAGCAACTGGGCTAGTATCAAGTTAATAATCATTGTTTTTATGAAATAGACCGTGTGATGAGACTTACTGGAGCAAGAAACTCCGTTTGATGCTGTAGAAGCTACCTACTAAGCAACCGCATCGAATAGTACGTGTGCTTGGGTTCCTATGGTAGACATAACCACGACCCTTCCTAGCTCGACGGTCCACATACGTGAGAACAGGCGCATAATGCTCCACACATTACGCGTTCATTCGGTTCGCGGTCGTTTCGATTCAACGTCATCGCCATTTACTATCCCGTTCATGCCATCCTCCTCCACCTCATCGCGTTCTCGAACACGGCCTGCACCGTCTCCGAGCTCACCGCTAACGCCATTTTCTCCGATCCAGTTACCATCTTCGTCAAAGTATTCGTTGACATTGTCGGCGGTGATCCAGCCGGAACTTCCAGGCATCGGAGGCGGTAGGCCTCCATTGCTTACACCTATGAAAGCACCGGGTAAGCCGTCTATAGCATCGCCGGAGCTTCCCTCGAACACTATGCGGTCGAAACTATCTTCTTCCTCGTCTTCCATTTCTTCGTCCTGGGGATCAGGGTGCAGGTTTGAGCATGCTGATATCTGGTTGAACAAAGCTGTAGCCTTTTCGGTATTCAAGGGGTCGACAGCTGGGGTCTCTGTAGATGATTGCTCTTTTGGCAATGCCTTACACGGAATAAGGGTGAGCTCAATGGGGTCAAGCCCTTCATCACCGTCATCTCCTCCCGAGCCTGGGAACTCGAGTTGCAAGTAGACTCCGTTGAACTTGCATGACACGTCCTCTGGCTTCTCCGCGTGGTGGAAATTCTTGATTGCGTGGAGAGTGATAGCCGGGTAAGGTATCTCAATGCCAGTTCCACTACTGTGTGAGAAAAGGGTTAATTTGCTGTAAGACAGGTTAGTTGTATTCACTAATACTGGTAATTAAACTATTATTCGGTAATGCTCACTCTGATCCAACGAAGGCCTCGACTTTCTCCTCGAATAAATCCTGTCCGCGGTTGTTCTCAATCGCGAGGGATTCTGGCGGAGTAGGGCCTTGTGGCGTATTACCGTCTCCTGATGCTTTCGAAAAAAAGTACAAGCGCTCGCGTGACTCTATCGATACCACCCAGGCCTTGACACTTTCATCATGGTAATATAGAACGGGCTTGCCGTCGAAGAAGGTGTCTGGGGTCTGAGCTTGGTACTCACTTAACGGCTGAAAGTCGTTATCTGCCGAAGGGCAACTTCTGATCACTGTGGGGGGTAACATAGTCTCGATTATTCTTGCCGCAACCTTACTAATAATAAAATTTGGGAGATCCCGTGTCTGATGCGTCAAATTTTAATTGTGAGAAGATGCAGGAGACAGGGAAATATTTGAAAAGGAAGCCGTCGCTCAGTTCAAGGTGCATTAAGGTGAAAGCTTAATTGTAATGCAAGGGCCTCGATTCCAGCTCAATAAAAAGAAAAGTGGATTGGTGGGGCTTATCGATAACCAGTGTTGCACATGTCTTGGCAGAGGTTGTCTTGGTGACACCATCACCAACTTCAATATTACATCCCAACACCTGGGCATCGAGTCCAGCAGACAAAACAACCCAAGGCGCTCATGTCAGATCACGATTAGAGGACTTGGGGAGAAATTCTTCTTCCTTAATCTAGCAGCCGTAATTATAAGTACATAACGGTCACAATGCGCGATGATCGTAAGCAGATAACCTCTCCCCTATCTTCCATGCGACACTAACACCGTTCATTCGCAGGCACACATCCCCTCCTCGCCCAGGTTCCCCTAACCGTCTCCCCCTTCGTCTCCCTCCCGACCGCCGCCACGCTCCCCTACACCTACAAGACCATGCCATCGACTCTCCCCCCTCCCGCCAGCGGGGTGACCGGGGCCAGCGACGAGAAAGTGAAGTACGTAGTCGCGCAGTCGGGGCACGCCGCGCACCCGGACGACATCGTAGCCTCGTGCAAGGCGCTGCAGGCGTACCTCGCGAAGCTGCAGGACGACTCGGAGCGCGCGCTGCGCGAGCTCGAGGACCGCATCCGCGCCCGCGAGCTGGCCGAGAAGCGCCGCGTCGCCCCCGGCTGGCTCGACAGCGAGGCCCGCCTGCTGGAGCCCGAGCGCAGGCCCGGCTCCGCCGGCGCCGACGTCGCGCGCCCGCTCGCTGAGATGAGCATTGCGGACGAGGGCCGCGGCGGCGTCATCAGCGAGATGGCGGTCGACCAGGGCGTGGAGCTGGACCGCGCGTTTGGGGGGTTGAGGTGAGGCGGAGGGAAGCGGTGCGGGATCGGAACTGGATGGGCGTTTTTATGATGAGGCTGATTGATACCTCCGTGTTTTACGTATCTCCATTTGCATAAGAACTAAGCATGTCGTTGGGGCGTTTTGGGATGTGGTCAAAGCCTGATGGCCTTGTTGGCGAGGTGAATTGATACTTCTCTTTCATATATTCCGTAGTGGCGTAAGATGTTTCTTTACGGCTTACGTATGATGGCATAGTTTATCTAATCCATAATCATAACCCCATAATAGCGCCTAGTGATATTAGGTATCTATTTGATTATATCGCAGAAATTGTCAGTCCTGAAATATGATAGCCTTAGCCTCACTTACAGGTGCTACAATGTGGGATGTCATTGATACGCACTGAGTCTATCCATTAATAGCAAACGAGGTGCACGGAGCTATAGCTGAAGGAATGCATGGCCTTGACCAACATGCGGATTTCCATGTGTCTTCCTAGTCCCCCCTACAACAAAAGGCCTACATCACTCGACGACCTTAGGCCACGAACAAATCGAGCCCACAAGCTCCTCGTCAGCTTTCCTCTTCTCTGCATTTCCGGCTTGCTTGGTTTCATCCGAGTCTGGCGTACGCTTCGGAAGAACAAGCTTGCCGTACAGGTCCTCCCCTAATAACGACCCCACATACTCGCACCGTAGTCCCTTGACCTGATACTCGAAATAAGACACGTTCTGCTGCGTTTCCAGTCTGTCGCCCAGGAGGTCACGCAAGAGAACTGTGAAGATACCTTTGGTTGATTCGAGAGGCGGGACTTGATGTTTCTGCAATACTGATAGTAAAGACTGCAGACAGGCACGGACTTCAAAATCGTTCCTGCAGTAACGATACTACCTATAATCGTGATCAAAAACATGTATCAGAATTTCTTGAAGTGGCACCTTTTTTCGCCATTGGGTGAGCGCCGAGCGGAGGTTGGTCGGTTGCTGCTCAATTCGTTCAATTGACATAGGAATTATTCCATCCACGTCCTCGTGGATGACATTGTAAGTCGGTGCTAGGCGATACCCGGATTGCAGAGGCTTGGTCTCATATGTAACGCCGGAGAGCCACAGGAGACTTGTCAGGCTGAAGTCGGATGCTTTATCAGTCCCGAAAACATAGGTCTTGTCAGCATGAGATAAGTGGACGCTACCACCATCGTGCTCTGAGGGAAGGCAAATGTCCAATGTTGCGATCTTCCCGGGAACCTTCTCCAAGTCTTCATGGGATTCGCAGAAGGGGCCTTTTCCGTATAGCAACAGCTTGTGGGGTTCTGCTCTCACATACAACATACCCAATCTTGATTTAACATCATGCAATGATGACTCAACATGAGTTTGCCAATCAGGATTGGAAAATCTGAACTGATCGTGATCAAGCTCCCATATATTGTGCATAGAGACTTCAGTTATTGCATAAGTAATCTGTAATCAGTAGTGTGATATTTGAAGACTTTATAGGGGCAACGCCAGAGCCTATGTCGTATGACCAAGACCATTGAATAGGGGCATACAAGCGATTAAGCTCGAATATGACAAACAGGAGATGACTATAGAATTTAGGAGTAGGTACTTTATCGCTGTTTATGAATGGAATTTGCTTGCATGTATTCTTTATCGTCTCGGCATCACGAGGCGTCAATGGCAATGGGATCAGAGTGTCAGTGACCGTCAAACCTGGGTTAACAAAGGACGACCTGTGCTGCTTGAATGTAGCAACATCGCATGTTTTTGTGATTGCTTCAACATCCATGATTTCTCTTGGGGTTCCTCTGCCCATGTTGAACTTAGTCTTAATGAATAAGGGGCCAACTGTTGCTTTGGCTTGGAAAGAAATAGGAATATGAGAAGATAACAGAATGACAATGGGTAAAGGAAAGAAAAGGATATTAAGTATGAGTTCAAATACATGCTCAGACCTTGACATGATAGAGTTGATTCTACCTAGGTAGGCAACCAAACACGGGTTTTCTTCGTGATACCTGAGTAGTCATTTCGCAATCTATAATTTACATGACTCTTTGCCGCATGTACATATCCATCGGTGCATAATACACAATATTCAAGTACTTATACATACCTAGGGACCTAAGGTAGGGAATTTGCTGTTGTCGGTACCTAGGTACATAGGAGGTAGGTATTTAGACTTAAGTAATTCCTTATACCAAGATCAGCTTGTGTTGTATCACATCTCTTAATATCCATAGATGTATAGGCAACCACGCATACGGATTTGTTAACGCATGTATTAAGGCGAAGGTGACTTGAATAACTATGACGCAACTTTCTAAGAGAATTATCAGCATTTTCATGTTCTTAAGAGAGGAAAGTTTGGTGGGAGGTCGGGGTGCCTCGAGAAATTTTGCTATTTATTAGATACCAGAAGCACGAACATAAACACTTCAGCCATTTGCTATGCTATCAAGGTAGAATCGTCTAGAACCGCTATGCTCATCGCTCCGTGTATTATTAGAGGAAAATACCTGTCGATACTCTGACGACTAAGTTTCGGATATGCAGGTGACCATGATTGCCATGGCCCCTTAGACTCGCACCCTTTTGGGATCAACCTTTACCTGTCAAGGTGCCGCCGGAGTGGTTAACCATCCACTGATCGAGAGGGTCTTTTTGCTTCGGCTGCATGTTCACATGCCTCTTGATGAGGTCCCTTCCCCTTGCCGAGAGACTTGACCGCCTGCTGCTGCTGCCGGCTACTCTTTGTGATATACTAGGCCGTCTTCCCCGGCTGTCGTTGATGATAGATCTGACCTCCTTTTCTACACTTAGTAACGAAGAAAGAAAAAAAACTAGAGACCCCTCTTGAGATGTTGACTTACGTTCTTGATGGACCTGGCGAGGTCTGGAAACCCGTCTTTGACTCGATCCAAGAATTGTGACCTCTCCGTCAGCTTAAGAGACTGAGGAACTTGGGGCTCTTTGGTGCCCCCGTTTTGATCGGGGGATTTATTCATATTGAACCTTCTGGCTTGTATTCGGCCGGCGATCATCATACCCTGGTTATTCAGCCACTTATACACAAGATCATAGGATAAGAACGTACGAAGTGAAAGTTGTCTTGAGGCAAGGAAGTGATCTCGTTGCATTCTTGCATGTTGGGTAGAGTCGGGATCGCGATAGCTTGATGTGGATAGGAGGTCGATGCGTCCAAGGAAGGATGACAGTCTACGAACGCGTAGTCTAGTGCGCCATCTACCGTGCAGAATGTTAAGTTAGGGTATATAAAAAATTATTATATATACCATCCATCAAGGAGATGTTTGCTTAGACTCCGTCATGACCACCTAGGTAGACGTGTCACGTATTGACGTACTGCGAGTAGCTCCAGGTCGTGCTGATTTGGGTAAATCATCCAATCAGAGGCAATGCCAACCCATATCATCGGCCTGTGAGCCCCTTTGAAATCGTCACTCTTAGTAATATTCTTCACTGTCGCAAGTTCAATCGTGACTAGGCGAATGACTATGTACAAACATGATTTAAGCTTAAGTAGGTTTGATCACCGACGTTTACACATTGGACTACTTAGTAATATGTTAGCATCACTCGGGAACTGGGGAGCTTGTCATCTGAAGTTGCGATGAAAACTTTCCGATGTGGGTTGTCAAGTAACTTTTCGGCCTGGCATTCATACCTAGTCATGGTATATGAGACAATACAAGCCCCGGAGAGTGGTTATCGCGTAGCCATGTAACCCATATCACCCTGCCAAATCCAGCTCATTCGTTATCCTCATCCAAGCCATCGGAATAGTACTCGAAACTCTGAGGAGCCTCAAGATTCGGACCACCCTCAGCATCTGGATCTACCTCCGTGGTTCTTGTACTCTTGGCATCGACAACGCTAGTGGTTTGTATGCCTTTAGGTTGATCGTCTCTTAGCAGCTTCGTCATGTGTTGTGCCCACTCCCAAGGGCTCTCTGTACCTCCGGGTCGTCCGTTGAAGTACTCCCAGCCCATGACGCCTCCGAATGCCGAGAACTGGCGGCGCAGCAGGGCTAGCGTTGGGCCTAAGACTTCGAAGGGGACCCAGCCGGGCCCGTTGTCCGGTGTCGTCACAAGACCGACGACGACCTTCTCCGCGGGCCAGCCTCGCGCGATACACATCTCATACATAACGGGATTGCTAGCGTCGCCCCACCCGCAGTAGAATTGCGCATTGTACCAAGCGATTTGCGGGCCGCGCATCACCTCGAGCGCCTCGTAGTCGAATCCGCTGAGGTTGCGTCGCGAGTCGAGAAGAGCTGCAGCAACCGGTGCGAGGGTGATGATGAAGTTGGGCCCGAAGTCTGCTCTGAGCCTATCGATAAGGCGAATGATACCCCCTAGCGACATGTCCTCCTCGACATCCAAGTCAAGGCCGTCGAGGCTTCGTTCCTTGATGAGATCGTAAACTGGTCCGTAGAATGTGTCAAAGGTCGTCTGGTCCTGGTCTAGTCGAGCGTAGGAGCCCTTCGCCGCTCCGCCTAGCATGCCCATGACCTTGATGTCGCTGGCTTGAGCGATGCGCATCTCCGCCCACATTGTCGTAAATCGCGGGTCCGAGGGCGCATGATCGTTCAGCGTCAAGCCATTTGGATCGTCGTTGATGTGGATCGCAGCCACGATTATGTGCGTCAGAGAGATACCAGGCTTTGTGATCAACGGCAATATTGAGATGTGTTTGCCGTCGGGGTCGTGAGTGGTCTGGTAATACACGATGATGCGAGGGTTCTTCGCCAAAGACGACGCCATGGCGATTTAATCCACTCTCCAAGGAAATGGTCAAGAAAGTTGATTAGATGAGAAGAAAATTTAGATTTTTATTTATTTATATAAGAGTATAATAAACCCCCACTCGACGAGATTCACCTTCGATCGACCTCGTAGATGAGGTGGTGAAAGAGAAGAGCCCGATTTGGAGTTACTGTCGAAATAAGCTCCGAGGATTGTGGCTATGTAGCTGCTGACTGTTGACATTTCTGCTGTAGATGGGCCATACCAAACACCAATTCATTCACTTCACAAAGTAACAATTCAATACCTCAAATGAAGTTTCAGTATCTTAATACTTAAGAATATGTTTGAAGTTCTGTACTGCATTTTATCACACATTTGGGTAAACACATGAGTGAATTATGCGTGCCTAACCAAGTATGTACATGTCTACATACATGGATGTTTATTACATGGGGGTTTTGCTTCTCTTATTCTTTTTATAGTTGTCACAACTTCAAAGACCACCACCAGAGATGATTTTGTGTTAAACATTACCAACAATCGGTCCTGAACAAGATATGAAAGATGCTTATGTTCAAACAAGTTCTATATTCACTCATTTACCTATGTTATCAACAGCGTGTGCTCTAGAAGCACCAATCAGGAACCGCTGGAAAGCCTCAAATTCAAATCGTAGGCAGAAATAGTCGGAATGTCCCAAGACCTCGACGCCACCGACATACTATATGTATGTCTCAGTCAACCAAGGTATGTTGATGTAAGCCATTTGATGCTTAGGTTGTTAACGCTAATGGGAGTGGTCCAATTTGAAACATGGCTCCCGTTATCTGTAAGACCCCTTTACGTTGATTGACTGAAGATATCGTATAGTTTAGGTAAAATACTTACCCAATCACTTCCGACTGTGAGCCAACCCAAGAGGGTTCAGAATAACTTCTCGCCCCCCTATATTCCTAATGTTGACCACCTTATGTAGGTCACCTGAAACCCAGCCAACAATGTGCCGAAGAATATAGCTTACTAAGTCAGTCAAAGCTTAGGTTGCACAGAGACTAAAAGATCCGGCGGGACGGGGACACCTGTGAACATATACGCCATCCGAAATGTCTCATGTAAGCGAATCGTTAGCGATGAAGTCCGACTCTACAAACCAATCAAGTTTAGGTAGATCTTGTATAAACTTGACAGCTTGCATATAAAGAACAATATGCTTCATCTCGTTGGCTTATATCGGTCCTGCGCTGGTAACTTGTGATCCCGACCTTGCTCGAACAGTTGAATATTCATTCTATTTGAATCGAACTTGAGTCCTGAACAGAGTCGAGGTAGCCGAAGTCGGAGAAAAGTGACGTTCTCCAAAGCGAACAGAAAGCAACGTCATCGGCTCATTGCATATAACATAAATACGCGTTACAACCCGAATTATATATATGTGTAAGAGTTACCTACATGTAGGTTTATGTCAAGGTGTCAACTTGGATAGGTAGGTCCTTAAATACCTATGGAAATACCACCCGAGTACCTAGGTATTTGTTAACTAAGCTGGGAAGGAAGTAAGTATCCGATTAGGCAGGTAGGTACGCTACCTCATGGGTATCGAATGCCATCGGAAGATAATGCCATGGATGCTTCCAGGGCTGTAGGCATCCACACCGGCCCATAACGGGCTGACGGCAAGTCTGAACCGTTGTTCAGCTTACATGGGAAAGACCCACTGGTAACAGCGGCGTGGGAATAAATTTCGTGGTACGGGAATACAGAGGAAATTAGCACGGTGAGATGAAGATTTTACCAAACAAAATGAACTTATTTCTTCGTTTGTCGATCAACTTTTCCTCTATTGGTGCGCGAAATCCCTTCTTTCTATCTACTGTCTTAGCTAGTCAGCTAGTCTATGACATCCCGCCTTCTATCATTCGTTAATACCTATTGCTTAGTTGATCGAATGTCAATGTCAGCTCAGTTTCTCCAAATCCAATTCAATCCAATTCGATTCAATTCACTTCTCCATGCATAGACCGGCATAGATCTAAGATTTGAAATGTTAAATCCTTCTTTAATCTTATTGACGTCATGAAATTTGCTAAAGAACTTGACCAAGATCTTGTCCCAGGTGAGTGATGAGATTCAATGTACTTATCCGCTCATTGGTACTTGGGGTAAACCTCCAAGATATTACCTGGATATAGCTAGACTTACGACATCGGTGAAAAGCACAGATAGAGACAAATGCTAACCTAAAGTCCAGAATGGAGGGTCAAGTATCTAAATTACAAGGCCGGCAAGAAGTACATCAAGGCTGTTTCGAGAGCAATCAATAAAGCAAACGGAACACCATTAGGCCTAGCAAGGAGAAATGACTTTTTACCACAGGAGACACCTCGTCCAAGTCAACTCCCTCGTCAGCAGAATGCCGGCCCTGAAAATGCAAATGAGGCCGAATCTCTACGAGCAAGCCCCGCACCTATGGGTCAAGCGAATAGGGGAGCTCATAGCACCATAGGGGCTCAACCAACGCCGCCGAGGGCTATTCCTGCTCGGACGGAGCGTCAATCACTGACAGCGTCGCCAGGCAATGATGGCCGATATGGTAGCTTCGTGCCTACACCGCCCTCAGTTGCTGAGAGTTGGAATGTCTTCGAATTGCCTGCTCCTGCACTAGGAGAGCCTGCAATCCCAACCGAGGCACCTCTTTCTCGGCATACAGATACGCTTCGGAAGTCAATCAGTCGGCAGTCTACCCAGCGCAGTACATCAATGGGCGCCGTTCCTTTAGCTGGGGGTTTGCAATCACCTGCTCGTATTCGTCGGACATCTACCTTTCAACAGAATCCTTCGCCTGGCAAGCTCCGGCGCATATTCTCGACGGGCCATCATATGAGTCAACAGCTTACTAGAGCTGAGAGTACGAAGTTTGGATATGGATTACAAGCCATCGACACGGTTAGGGGCCGTGAAAAGGAATTTTTCGACTTCATGGACAGCGAACTGGACAAGGTGGAGACATTCTATCGCCAGAAAGAAGAGCAAGCCGGCCAACGCTTGGCAGCTCTCCGGGAACAATTACACGAGATGCGAAATCGGCGGAACCGGGAATTGGCCGAATTAAGACAGCGCAAAGAGAGTGGTGAAGAAAGTAGTAATCACGATAATAAAGGAATCTCATCGGGTAATAACGGCTGGGTCGAACCGCTTAAGTCCAGAATATTTAAACCTGGTGCCAATTCAAAGGCCCTTGCAAAGCTCCCCTTTACCCCAGTGCTAAACGCAATTGAGGCGGATACCAGGAGAGACTACATAAGGAGACCACTCAGTCACGATGTACCGTATAGGACAGCGAAGCGGAAGTTGAAGTTGGCCTTACAAGAATTCTACAGAGGTTTAGAACTTCTTCAGTCGTATACGCAACTCAATCGAACTGCTTTTCGAAAGCTGAATAAGAAATATGACAAAGCCGTCAATGCTCGGCCCCCTTACCGGTACATGAATGAGAAAGTCAACAAGTCATGGTTCGTAAACAGCAGCACTGTAGACGGGTATCTTCATTCCGTTGAGGACCTCTACGCCAGATACTTCGAAAAGGGCAACCGTAAGATCGCCACAGGGAAACTCCATCGCTTGAACCGGCGGCCGGGCGATGAATCCGCCATTGCATTTCGGAATGGGCTCTTCATCGGCACCGGAGTTGTGTTTACTCTCCAGGGTCTCGTATACGGTTCTCAACTTCTCTTCGATCCCGATCCGGAAGTTGCACAACAGAGTAGTTACCTCATGCAGTTGTATGGTGGCTATTTTATGATGTTAATTTTGATGTTCCTATTCTGCATTGACTGCTATATGTGGACGCGCAACAAAATCAACTATCCCTTCATATTCGAGTTCGACACAAGAAATAACTTGGACTGGAGGCAGCTTTCAAGCTTCCCGAGCTTCTTCCTGCTGCTCTTTGGTGTATTCTTCTGGTTAAATTTCACAAGATACGGGTCGGAAGAATTATATCTGTACTATCCTGTGATCTTAATAGGCATCACGTTGTTTACTCTCTTACTGCCAGCGCCAGTTCTATGGCACAGGAGCCGTCAATGGTTTATGTATTCCCATGTAGGTATCATCCCCAGCCGATTACGAGTATAATCTAACCTATTTACAGTATCGGTTATTCTTTGCCGGATTCTACCCAGTCGAGTTTCGCGACTTCTTCCTTGGTGACATATATTGCTCCCTTACATATGCTACTTCAGTAAGTAATCGACTGGTAGTTCATGAACCATCTCATCTTGATTAACCATGAATATAGAATATTGAACTATTCTTCTGCCTTTATGCACATCAATGGAATAATCCGGTTCAATGTAACTCGAACAATTCCCGTTTGTTAGGGTTCTTCTCAGCGCTGCCTCCGATATGGCGTGCACTACAATGTATTCGTCGATACCACGACACCAAGAATGTCTTCCCGCATCTTGTCAATGGCGGCAAGTACGGTATGACCATTATGTCGGCGGTCACACTGTCGCTATACCGAATGAGAGCCACGGATTCAAACCTAGGGCTTTTCGTCACTTTCTCTACTTTGAACGGCCTTTACACATGTAAGTAATTCGACAGTCTTGCCTCACCCCCTATAACGATCTTAGTAAGAAAATGAATCCTAATACGAACCGCTAGCGATATGGGATCTTTTCATGGACTTCTCTTTCTTCCAACCCGACACGAGGCATCGATTCCTGCGTGATATCCTCGGGCTCAAGCGTCGGTGGTTGTACTATGTCATCATGGTAATAGACCCCATACTGCGATTCAGTTGGATATTCTATGCAATCTTCACGCATGACAAGCAACACAGCACTCTAGTATCCTTCTTCGTCGCTCTAGCAGAAGTCACCCGTCGAGGGATGTGGGCCTTATTCCGTGTCGAGAACGAGCACTGCGCCAACGTCGCTCAGTATAAAGCCAGTCGCGATGTACCGCTACCCTACCACCTGCACACCCACGAGCCGCTCGTCGAGCGCGTAAGCATCGAGGAGGAAGAGGAGCAGCTACGGCGCGCCAAGACAGCGCCTCCAAAGGAACCCACGACACCCAGCCAAGAGGCGACCGCAAGCGCAGTCGACGTCAGCACCGCGGGGGCATCGGCACTCGGTCGCGAACAATCCGCGCCGCAGATGCAATCGCAACAGCAAGTGAAAACCCCCGATCTCGCGGAAGGCGGAAAGCGATGGCGTAGGGGGCCCGAGGTGCTGCGCTCGCGCTCGATCCGCGGCATCATCGCCGACGCGCACAAGCAAGACTTCGAGAAGCGCCGTCGGCCGGCCGAGCCCCCTACCTCGGAGAATGACGCAGACCTGGCGGAGGAGGACGTCCCGACCGAAGAAGAAGACGAGGATGACGATGAAGACGACACTGGGAGTATGTTTAACGAGCGCATGGAGGCTCGACGGGCTGAGGGCTTGGTTAAGTCGGAGACTAGCGAGAGCAGTGTGTAGACCGTTGGGTATACACGTCCCTGTGAAAATTTTTGGTTAAGATAGATTTGGATTTTAAAAATAAATAGAGATACACAGCGAGGATATGGGTAGACTGATTTTAGCGATTTTTAATTATAATGATATCCATTGATTTATAGGTAGCCTTGGCATTTGTGGCACTGAGATTAGAAGACCATGGAAACTTGTAGAGTAAAAGGTGAGGTATGTATATATCCTGTTGAGGGGTATTCGTCTAATAGAGTGTATTGTAAGTAGGTACTAGATCTTAGGACCTCAGAATACACATACCTACCATCTACAACCAACCCCCCTATCCAAAAGGTGCCTAATCTAAAGAAGCATCAAGAAAACCCCATCATCCCCTCACCCTCTCAAACCTCACAAACAGCCCCTCAGCAGGCCTATACGTCAAACTAGGATTCGCAAACCGCACGCCCCTCCCAACGGCCTCCTCGCCCCCCATCAGCAACTCCCCGCCCCCGCGCTCCTCGACGCCGAGGAAGCGCCACCGCGCGACCAGCTCCAACAGCACGGTCTTGATCTCGACGAGCGAGAAGCTGCGCCCCGGACAGGTGCGCGGGCCTTGCAGGAAGGCCTCGAAGGCGAAGGGCGAGGCCGCGGCCCCGGAGACTCCGTCCCACCGGTCCGGGTTGAAGGCCCCGGCGTCGGCGCCCCAGATGGACGGGTGCTGGTGCGCCAGCGGGATCATCATGTCGACTTGTGTGCCTCGGGGGATGGCGACGTTCTCGATGGTTAGGGGGTGCAGGGTTTCGCGCTGGGCTAGGAGGGCTGGGTGGGGGTTAGCGATGGGGGCAAAGGAGGTCCGGGGGGGGGATGGGGGGCTGGTACGTACATGCTGGGTACAAGCGGAGGACTTCGCGCACGAAGTTGTTGAGGAAGGGGAGGTTGAGGATAGTGTCGTAGTCTGGCTCGGGGTTTGTCTCTAGCAGGGAGTTGATCTCGGTTCGCAAGCGGTCTTGAATGGCGTGGTTGGTGGCGAGGACGTAGAGAGACCATGCTAATGTGGTTGCTGTGCTTTCGTGGCCTAACGGGGTAAATATGGGTTAGGATCGTGAGTTTACTATTATCAAAGATGGTGAGGAGAGAGGTGGTCGAACCTGCGGATGTGAAGTTGAGAAGCTAGTGACACAGAATCTTGTCAGTATGGTTTAGCAACAGAGGTCGAGAGTGTCTCACATGTCCAATTATATCGTCAACAGACCAGACTTCCTTCCCCGTCTCCTTCCGACGCAACTCAGCTTCTTCTAGCATGTACGTCAGAAGGTCCCTAGACTCTCCCATCTTCGTCTTGAAAGTCCCGTCTGCCAAAGTTGCCGCGCGCTGCTCAATGATATCCCGCAGCATCTTTCTCAGGTCGGCAGTTGCTTTGATGAACTTACGGTTCGCCTCGAATGGCATAATGCTTCGGATCGGCACGAAGGCGTTGACGACTGAAATCAGCTGGCCTAAAGGTCCTTGATGAAGTATCTTACTGTACAGCTCCTGGAATCCTTGCGGATACATCGATGATATCGTGTCCAACTCGAGTCCTAATACTGTGACGCCTATGGTATCCATAGTTGACTTGGATAAGGTCTCAGTCGCTAGAGTATGGTAGGTTAGTCTCAAACCAACTTGACACCTTCGCTCTCGTACCTTCAACAGTAGCATAAGCCTTGTCTCCGAGTAGATCCTCGAAACCCTTCGAAAGATTCCTGGCTTTTGCTCGAAACACAGGCAAGAGCTTTCTCATACTCGGCACGGAGAACGGGCCGGCCAACAACCTCCGCTCTCGCTTATGCGGTTCCCCTTCCGCGAACAGGAGTCCCACGCCGACGATCTCGCCGACCAAGCGCGCGAAGAACGGCGGCTTGACGAAATCATACACGTGGGTCTGGAGGACGGCCTTATACGCGGCTAAACTGTTCACTAGAAGAACCTCTTTGCCCGCGAACGAGAGGTACCTGATAAACGGCGCGTCCGGCCATTTGCGCATCCATTGTAACTGGGTGCTGATGGGGCTTTCGGCTGTGAATTTTCTTACTTCTTGCCCGAGAATGAGATTATGATCCTGAACATGATGATTAGAAATGTTAGGTATTTAAATAAAATCATAGTCGATTCGAGTCTTACCTTTGGTCCTGGTAGATGCCTAAGGGGCGAGAAGAAATTGGGGTATATTATGACACGATAAACCTTGAGTAAGACATATTGGACGAGAAGACCGATACAAAATTTCTTGAAAGCTGAGAAGCTACTAAGCTCTCTAATGGGGATGAGCGCGCCTAGCTCTAAGAGCGTAAGCCCGCCACAGGTAACTATATCCATGTCGACGTTATAGATATATAGAAATCAACCCGAATGGGCAGCTAGAAATATTCTACACAGATAAGGAAAGGCTGGCTGCTATATACGTAATAACTGGCTATACTTAGCTCACGGATTACACTGTACTGGCGGGTTCTCTAATAAGCCTGACATCTGCATATGTTAAAAGGGGTGTGGTGTCGCTAATATAATGTGCCTGACTACCTTAAGGTGGGTTTCTATGGTCATGGCAAAAGAAAGAGAGGCTGGAAGCTTACCTATTCTGATGAGACTAACTACATCAGAGCTGTTTATATCCACTGGATGTTGTCAGCATCTTCTATCTTCTTATAATTTGTTACTGGTACACGAGTTGTTGATATTGCTTAACTTCAAGCGGATAGATGGTGTATCCCAATAACTACGACTTGGTGGCTGGTTGAAACTTCAGACACTAGGTCTGGGACTGTATAGGTAGGCGACATCTTTGATGAGGCACATTCGGATAAGTTCAATGCTATTGCACTCCACCATGAAAAGATCTATCACTTTTGCTCAAAAGTCTGACATAGGATGGCGTCAGCCAAATGTCGGGCATGAATAAGAAGTACACGAGCACTGGGAATAACCGTGACGTGTAGGTATTATCACATTCTGCACATGGTCTTATTGAGTGGCATGCCAACTATTTCGTAACTCTCTGTAAGAGCTTTAGCCCGAGTATAGTCTTGCCTAATACCTAAGTCTCAAGTTGAAAGGCTGAAGATTCTAGGACTGTGTATGGATGTACAAAACCAATGTATGTCTTAGAATTATTAGAGTTTTGGAAGCCTTGGAAGTTTGTACCTGTAGTTGTGGAAAGTGGGGTCAAATACAAACCAAGTCCCCGCATTGCCCAAATTAGAAATGCCGAAGTTGGAGAGAGAATGAGAATTTTGCTCAGTGCATCCGCCGCTCTAGCGATATCTACCCTAATTCTACGGCGAATCATCACATCCGGGTGGTTCCAGAAATCAACCTGTATGATAATAGGCAAGATGGCCGAGTTGGTTATGGCGTGAGGTTAAGGTCCCATCCTTAACATCCTATTTAGGTATCCTCATGGAGCAATCCGCGTGGGTTCAAGTCCCACTCTTGTCATTTTTTGATGATTTCTTTCATCTTTTTATGTGCAAAGTATTAGTTAGCCTACTTTATATATCACATATTTTTTTTGTTTCTCTGCTAACCATTAGTTTTGTTTAAAATGTCATGATCGATGACATTTGTACTGCTCATGTATTTCCCAGGTTTTTGGTACTACCTATGCATGTAGGGCAACAGATCTTCACCTTCGCAGGGCTTCCACCTATTTTTGGTATCGGAAAGCCCTGGACCATCCATGTTTTAAGCCTCGGCAAGTACCCTACACCGCATACCTACCTAGGTACTAGGCTTCGGAATTTTACTATACGTATTGTGACTATACGTATAATACATTGTATAATACGGTATAGTCCTATCACTATACGTATGGCGGAACG